>LTAE01000838.1:0-29136 GCA_001647135.1 Pontederia paniculata
ATCAATAATCCAAGTATCATCTGAATCAAAGGAAGCCAATGAGAAAATACCTCCCAAGTTTGCACTCGTAGACATGTTTGCACTCGTAGAAGACATGTTTACAAGAATTCCAAAGTGAAAAAGATCAAATTACTTCAAGATTTCAGATTCAGAAACCAGAAGATGATCGAACAACTCCAAGACTTCAGATCTAGAAGCCAGAAGATGACCAACAAGTGAAAAGATCAAATTCTGAGTAAAGATATAACCAAACACTGATAACTGTGCAGATGAAACACCGATTTGAGTCTTTTAGAGAGGATTCCTAGAAGAAAAAATTCCTAGAAGAATTCTCAGAAGAAACAAGTGATTCACCAAATTGATTTGTAATATATTTTGTAGAAAAGAAAGAGGATCAAACAAAACATTCCAGAGCTTAAGAATGAAACTATCTGACCAGGTAATCAATCTGATCGGATCCTCAAGTTATGCCTTCAAGAAATAATCATCAGATCTGAAATCGCCTGAGACAAATGGACTGCTTCAAGTAGACAACATCGCTGCCTGCTCTAATACCATGTCAAAAATAGAGCAATACAGAAGAATTCTCCATGAACGCCATTGGAGATCACACAAGCTCTAGAACACATATCAAGAACAAAGTGTAAAGAGTGATTTGGGGGGAAAACTTGAACTAAAAAAATTTATTATCAAGAAATGTTACTAACTAACTCCCCTTTTCTTTCCTTTTATATTGTACATACATAAGCAATATTCGTGCGGACGTCCATTGATCGAGAGATCAATGGAACGGACGACCGTCATGACACGCGCGGACGTCCATTGATCGAGAGATCAATGGAATGGACGACTGTTGGTCGAGCACGCGGGCGTCCATTGATCAAGAGATCAATGGAGCGGACGACCGTTGTTCGAGCGCGCAGGCGTCCATTGATCGAGAGATCAATGGAGCAAATGATCGTTGGTCGAGCGCGCGGGCGTCCATTGATCTGGAGATCAATGGACCAGACGATTGTAAACCATGCATCTCTTCATATCCTCCAATGCAGCAAATTGAATGATGAAGAAATAATTTGCGAGATTTAGTGACAAATAGGAAGTTGAATTCTGAAAAGTAAAAAATTCAAATTGAATATAAAAATTTCAAGGATAAAATTTTTAAACCTTCTAAACAAGCACTTGAGGCTAGAGATAGAGCCCGAGTCAGATCAGCATGTTAGCTCGGTCCGACACCTAAGATCGTGCTTGAATTTTAGTCTAACATGACATGACACGAGTTTGATCGAGCTTAGAATTTTTTTTACTAGATATTTACCGCACAATTTTTTTTCAATTGCCACGAGAGTTTACCACTTTATAGTTACACATGAATCTTTTTATAGTCAAGATGTCTACCTTTTTTTTAAATTCAGATTCAATTCTTTTCTCCAACATATTTTTTTATATTTAACCTATATTTAATTCTATAATAAATAAATTTCTTATAAGACATTATTCTTTAATATATACCAATTATTAAGACAATAACATAATATATATGATCTAATTAATAATTTACCAATTTATGATATAATTATATTGAATACTATAGCATATGAAGTATAGAAACTTTATTATACTAAAAAAGTGATTTTTTTTGTTAAATTTCAAGAAAAAAAAAGAACGGATGGCCCCGACTCAAGTCATGTATGATATGATATTTTCGAACACAGACTCTACAAATACAAAGACAATTAAGTACGAGCTCATTGACATTGATACTACCACATACAAAAATTTTGTTCAGAGCCCATGCTACCAAAATAACTCACCCTATAACAAATGGCGCCGTTTTTTTTTTAATACTAAAGCTGCTTAGGAAGTCATTGATGGAAAGGGAATCAACGAGACAGATTTTCAAGGTATAAAAGTAAAATCTTTGATGGAAATTTGTGTGCACCTTGTTGCCTTCTTATTGGAGCCCTTAGTGAACATCCTCTTGTTGTTTTAAGAAAGAACCTTGGGTTGTTTCCTGTTGCAATCTAATTTTGAACACAGGCTATTTGTTGGAAATGTGTCAAAGAGCTTGTCCGAGGAAGAATTGAGGAAAATACTCAAGGAAAGCGATCCAGGTGTTGAGCATATTAAAATATTCGAGGTTGTTTCTGCTTCTACTTAAAATTCTTATCAATGCATGTTTCTCGACTATTCCGGTTTATTTCTTTCATTGCAATGATTACTACAGATCCGTAGTAATACAACAACTATTGGATGTGCTGATTATGAGAGGCAGAAAATGTGTAATCCAAACTGTAAGATGGAAGACAGTAATCCAAATTTTCTTGGCTTATAAGCCTATTAAAACTCACCAGACAGTAATCCAATTTTGTTTTTTTTGCTCTTCAACATTATTATAATTCGATATTCATGATGAAGAGTTGGTAATGAATGAAAAATCAGATTAAACACTTATAGATGTTACTGTTCTCTACTTAAATTTAATTTTGCCTTTAGCAAGTGTATATTGTCAATTCACATCATGTTGAACTATGTATTAATGATGCATGTATATTCTAATATATATTTACACTTACATTTAATATTATTTTATACATCTCGCTGAACTATGTATTAATGTCTATGCGTATTCCAACATATAGTTAGCCATATCCTATTATAGCATGCATTTACCTCATTGGTTATTTAGTTTGATTTTTTTGATCATAAATTACCAAAATTATTGATATTTATTTCATAAAATTACTTAGAGGAGCAAAGTAATGACTAAAAGAGACTATCCGATGAAAGGACCAAAGGTTAGAACCAAAATATCAATATATTTGAATTTCATGAATAATGACAAGTTTGTCACAACTGTAATATGTGGCACTACATAGTGATAATTGGATATAACAAACTGCATCTACGTGACATGACCATGACAATGAATTCAATTTTATTGATGGAGATATCATGAGTCGTGATATGATGTCATAGGTCATTAGAAAATCTTATCACGACCATGACATTCATGTAGCGACTTGCCAAGGGTGATACCACCAAGAGACTTCAAGATATAACGTGTCACTGTAGTTGTCAAGATCACGATCTTGATCGTACAATCTTACTATTCTACGGAGGACCAACAATCTCGATCTTATCCTAAGGAACGAATTTATAGGATCGGTAGGTAGGATCGTACGATCGAGATCGTAAGATCATACCGATCCTACAATATTATTTTAAATATATATAGTTTTTTCTACTTTCTTTTAAAGAAATATAAGTTAGAGTCATAAAAAACTACATTGTATTTTAAAATTTTATTTTTGTAAGATACAAGAAGTGAAAAAATAAATGTTAAATTTATAAAAAATATATACTTAAAAGATCCTTCCATACACTATAAGTACATACATATTTTAATTTTTTTATTTTATCTTTATAAATATAATTTACAATAATAATGTATGCTTATATTTATTAATAATATAAGTTCTTTAAGATTTTTTTATTAAGTTACAAAAATGATACATTATTTATCTTTATTAAATTTATTTTTTAAGCATACAAATCTTTTAAAGTGATAAAAAATAGTGGCAAACGTCGAAATATTAAATATTACTTAATAAATTCTTGAATATATGTATACTTTTATACATATATATTTCAAAAAAAAATTATTTATAAGTAAGATCTTACGATCTTCGATCCGATATAATAATTTTCGATCTTATATCACCCTTATAATTTTAGATAAGATCTCGATCTTGATAACCTTGCGTGTCACAATACAACATCACTACATCATAATCTCATGAATCACGAAGAGTTATCATAACATTAGCATTTTAGAACAATATTGGACATCAATTTATTATGTGTCACTACATCTAGTTGTGGGCCATAAGCGTAACAGATAGTTACCATTTTAGAATTCGTCAAGATTCACGGGTCGTGATGGAGAGTATTCCTATATGGAGGCAATGTCTCATAGACCATTAAATTTCGTCATGATCCATGACATACAATCTAGATTCAATTTCGTTAGAGTGTTGTCAATGCTAGAAGGCTAGCAATTTATTCAAATCCACGTGAATCAAGTTAGAGTATAATTTATAAGATATAAAAGTGCTTTGGAGATTTTATTTTTATCCCCAAACTTTACGAATATGAAAGATATTTCTTGTTTTAATTAGGACAAGTTTCCAAAACTTCTCAAACTCTATGAAAATTCTATAAACCCTTTGGTGGTTAATAAATAATCATGTTTTGAACTTTATTTCACATGTTAGGAGTTGCCATTTTGAACATTAAAGAAAAGAACGTTGAAACAATTTAATGGATGCTAGGAAGATTCTACATGGTACACTTGAGACGAAGATCGTACAAAGGTTCATCTATGTCCATAAGAGTAGTATCTTTGTTTTACATCATGTTGTGATCATTTCTTTTGTTCTATTTCTGGTTTGTTTTATGCTACGACCATTTGTGGATCTTCTTATAGTTTCAATATTAGTTTATTTTGTTTTCCCTTAAACATTATTGTTGAAATTTTAAGTAAAGTTGGTTTATTATTAATTGTGCAGTGTGAACAATATTTTTTATGCAATTCATATCATATCCTACTAGATCCCATAAGTATTGCTAGATTTGTGGTTTATTGGGTTGTCATGTTAATGGTGATTCAATAATTTAGGAACACATCTTGCATTATGATTTGAGTAAATTTGAGAGTTAGGCAATTAAGGTGCATTTTTAGTTTTACTAAAATTAAGAATATTTGATATACTTGTTAAGAGAAATCAAACTATAGATGTTTTTAATTTATCTTTGAATTCGATCATATGTTTTACTATTAGTTACTAAATAAGTTAACATTGTTTATCATTAATCATACTTATCATCTAGGCTTTAGACATCATTATTTATCTTATATTTTGTTTTACCTTTTGAATCTAAACTTTGTCCAATTCAATATTATTTTCTCTATTAACTTCTGATGTTAAATTTTGTTTGTTTGTTTCTCGTGGGATTAATAACTTTGTACTCGTTAGACTTTATTAGTTGAATGATTAATACACTTACTACCAATATTTTTGTTTGTAATGAATTTTCACATCAATTATTAACTCAAAAGAAAATTGCTGAAGTGGTAGACCATTTTGACTACAAGTTGGTTGGTTTGATGGATTTTCTTAGTATCTCTTTTCCTTGAAATTTTTTGTGGCAAAGATCAATCTGTACTTTATTATATTTTCCTTTGCAAATTTGTATGCATTAATCTGAATGTTTTATAATTTATACACTTGGGAGAATGGTTATTATATTATCTTTGATTTGGATAAGAGTTTTTACTCACTTTGTTTATGTCATGCATTATTGATGTCATGTCATAACTATTAATCTACTTCTTTGTTATTCCATGATCTTTCTTTTAGTTTATATCTTTAGGTAAAAGTGTCTCCATGTGTGAGTTAAAAGTTAGGGAAGATTAACCATTTCATACCCTCCTCCCATTTGACAAATGGCTCAAGTTGAATGTATTTTGTACATATGCTAGATTACTATTTACTTTGATTTCATAATTCTTTCTTTTTATTGCTAGAAAGAGCATCCACATATTCATTTTATCCATGCTGCTTTTCAGTTGCCTGTGGTGTGATTTACTTAAGTTCTCCATTCTTATCATTGTTCGTGGAGGGGCTAAAATTTACCTGAAGTTTATGATGACTATTGTGATTTCTTTTACAATATATAGCCTATTTGATCCACTGGATATGAATTTATTTCTATTGATTGTTTTAAACATTTGGACAATGATTGTCCATCATGATTCTTTCAACATAAAAATTGAACTGTTAACATAACAAGGAACCGGATTTTTAGTTTCATTCATTTTGCAAAGAGGCCTTGTGCTTTAAAGGAATTTGAATAGAGAGAAACATGAAATAAGTGGTAAGTGCACATATATACTATCTTGTAAGGTAGCTTTCAGTCTGTCTTATATATGTGCCTTTATTAAGTTAATCAATTTTCTAGTTGCAAAATTCCTTGTGTTTTTTTATCAAGTATGTTACTTATGTTTCCTTTTATTGGCACTACATACTCTTATTCCCTACAATAAGTATTGCATGTGCTAGTCAATTAAACACACTTTGCTTATGATGTTCACAGAAGCTTGTGAATTGTATGTGTTGTGATTATCGGCGTTCTTAACACAAATAACACTTGTTCACGTGGATGAGAATCTTGCTATTTGAGCCTATTAGTTATTTTTGTTAATGTTGGTATTTATCTTTTATCCTTGAACTAAAAGTCGCGTTCTTTAGGTTTCTCATGCCAAAACCTCATATGGATAAGAAGTTTGACATACAATGAAAGCTAAGTTTAGGGAGAAGGTTTTGAAGGAGGATAAAGGTAGTGATAGTCCATGAGCGATTGACAAAAAAAATTATGAAGATAACTGCTCAAATTTTGTTTAACCTATGAATTTTCTATAATATTTTTCTATTGAATACAGTTAAAAATAGTTTCTGATTGTTTGATATTCCACCAATTAGTAATCCAAGTTTCCAAAATCTTTGTTTATATTTGATATATAATATAAAGTCATGCTTCATTGCAATTTTATAATTAGGTGAAGCTACTTCTCCTTTCACTATTTTTCTTATTTTTTTAATCTTTTTAATTATTTACATTTAAAATTATAAAAAAATATATTACCATAAAGTAGAGTAATGTCTCATTAATTGACATTAAATATATATGTTAATATAATGAGTATATTTATATTTTTCATAAATTATTTATCCTTATGTAGACTTTCATATTCTACAATATTTTATTAGTTGTAAAATGATTTTAATATTATGTAATATTTTATTAATTTATATAAATCAATTAAGTTTCAAATAAGTGGACACTAAAAGAGTTACATTCAAATTTTTCTTTAAGTATAAATTTAAATATTGAAATCATAACCCTAAATTTAAAGCTTTCTTTCTAAAAAATATATATTAAAAAATTTACCATTTTTCATCTTTTCAATATTTAAATAAAAGAATGAATTAAATATTTTGATTGTGTGATTATTTACTCAATATTTTTGAATGAGTGATAATTTTCATATATTTTTTAATAAATTTAGGTTTTTTTAATTTTTTTATAAATCCAAAGATAGTCATATGAACATGTGTTACTCTTTAGCAAAACTTGAAGTTAAATTCAAACTTAAATAAATACTTCAATTTTTTTTAGATTTACTCTCTATCAAAACATTTATGGAATATGAAAAGTCAACATGAGTTTTTATTGTCTTGCAATAAAATGGCAAGTGAAGAATGCAAATAAAGAAAAAAATTGAAAATATAAAAAATTCTAAAGCTATGTAACTTTTTTATTGTTCACTTACTTGAAAATTAATTCTTGTGTAACTAAATTATAACTTTATTCATTAAATATAATAAATAATAATTTAAAAAAAAACTACTACAAATTCAACATGAGATTTTAATATTATGTAATAAATGGGAGAGTGAAGAATTAAAACATTGAAAAACTGAAAAATATCAAGAATTGTAATGGTCTACACACACACACACACACACATATATATATATATATATATATATAATTGAGTGTCCACTTGAAAATAAATTCTTGTGTAACTAAAATTTAAATCATTCTTCCAATATAATAAATAATAATAACAAAACTACAAAATTCAACATTAGATCTATAATATTTTGTAATATAGGGGAGATAATAAAGAAAGAAAAATTAAAATATCAAGAATTCTATAAATTGTGTAAAAGAATTTAAAAAAAATGAGAAAAAAAGATAGAGATAATATTTCAAGTCACATAATTACAAAATTATATGACATATAAAAATATCATGATGCATATATTAACTATATATATCAATTTATATAAATAATAAAAATGACTACAACTAATAAAATGTTATGAAATATCAATAAGTCAATATGAGGATAAATTATTTATAAAAAATATAAATATAGTCAGTTATATATATATATATATATATATATATATATATATATATATAAAAATATATATATATATATATATATATTTCATGATCATAATATTTTTTAATATTTTTAAATGAAATAATATGAAAAAAGAAGATAAATCATCTCCTAATTTTTTTTCTTATCGTTTCATACTTATATTAATTTTTTTGAGTTATTTTAAAATGTAAGTATTAAGAGCATTATTAGGACTTAGGAGCACCTAACTAAAAAAATATTGTGATGCATAGATTTTTTTTAATTTTTTAAATTTTTTTATTTCAATATTATTATTTCTCTTTCTTTTCAACATTTATTTTGTAACAAATACATTTCTTTCATGTATTCAAAACCATTTATTATGAATTAAATGAAAATAAAACAAGTAATGAATGAAATACATTTTTTCTCTTTTATTGGAACTTAACATATTCATTTAATATTTTTTTTTACTTTCATTTTTCTCACATATTAAAAAATTTCAATATATGTTGTAAAAACATTTGTTTCATGTATTAAAGATCATTCATTATGGATTGATAGAGAAAAAAATAATCGTTAAATGTACATTATATCCATGATTTTTTTAATTTTATTTTTTTCTTAAATCATTTCAATGTTTTTTTTTCAATTTATATTTTTCTCATCTTATTTTCTCAAATATGAAAAATGTTATCATATAATAAGGTTGATATTCATATATGAGTAATTTTTTTTTAATATTTGTAATGAAACAATTCGAAAAAAAGAAGATAAATGATAAATCATATCCTAAATTCCTTTTATCATACTTTTATCAAATTTTGAGTTATTTTAAAAATCTAAGTATTAAGAGCATTGTTAGGACTTAGGAGCAATGAAAGAGAAGCACATATATGCAAAAAACATTGTGATGCATAGATTTTTTTAAATTTTTTATTCCAATATTGTTATTTCTATTTCTTTTCAACATTTATTTTGTAACAAATGCATTTGGTTCATGTATTTAAAACTATTTATTATAAATTAAATGAAAATAAAATAAGTAATGAATGAAATGCATATTCATGTAAAGGTTTATTGAAATTTTTTTACCTCCTTTATTGGAACTTAGCTTATGCATTTAATATTTTTTTTTAATTTCATTTTTCTAACATATTAAAAATGTTATCAATATATGATGTAAAAACATTTGTTTCATGTATTAAAGATCATTTATTATGTATTAATGGAGAAAAAAATAAGTCTTAAATGTACCTTCTATACATGATTTTTTTAAAATTTTAATTTTTTTTCGCTTTAATCATTTCATTGTTTTTTTTCAATTTATATTTTTCTAAGCTTATTTTCTCACATATGAAAAATTTTATCATGTAATAAGGTTGATATTCATATATGAGTAATATTGTGTAGATTGATTTTCATTACAAGAGTTGAACACTTGAATTTGATATATTAATAAAGAAAATTTTAAATTCAATAATTATTTAAAAGTAGTTTTTATGTGCTCTTAAAAATGCTTTATTATTTTATTTTCATCTTTTAATCATGTTAAAATATTCGAATTCTATTTGAAAAAATTATGAATAAAATATAGATAAGTTACTAATTTTAATGAAATGTAAATAACACCTAAAATAAAGTCTTATTCATTTGTATTCTATTAAACATATAATGCATTATAATTATGATCACAAGGTTTATATATATATATATATATATATATATATATATAGGAATAAAGTCTTATTCCACGTGTCACATCCATAAATTTTCAATAATAATTTTAAAAAGATAAATAAATAATTAGATTCATAATAATTATTTTGAAATAATTCTAACTTAAATAAAAAAATGTATTATGTTAATTATTAATAAAAAGTTAATCTAAATAATTGTTAGATTAGTAATATGTTAAATATTTTAAAATAACTATTATAAAGGAGTTTTAGGTCAATTAAATAAAGGAGTTTTAACTCAAGTAATAAATTCATAATAATTTAAAAAGAGTGTAAATAAATTATTAAGAAAATAAAATTTTAATTTATTAATATTTTCAGAATGTTTTCTCCATGAAAAAAAATAAAAAAAGAAAGAAATTAATTATTATTTTTAAGAGTCCTAACTAAAGTAAATTGAGAAAATTTTAATCCTCAATTAACAATTATTTAAACATAATAAAATAAATTTGTTATTAATTTTATAATATATATATATATATATGTAAGTAAAATAGTCATGTCTTGTGTCACATGTCACGTCCATAATGTCCTACGTGTCATGTCCATAATTTTTTAAAATAACTTAAAATAATAGTTTTTAATTAATAAAATTATTAAAAATATTATTGACAAAAAATTTAGTTATGAATATGAATAATTTTTTATCTTGTCTTTTCTCAATTTCATACCACATAACACCTAATTCAAATAATTAATTATTTATAAAAGTTAAGAGTGCCTAAGAGAATAAGAAAATAAGAATTTTTTATATAGTCCTAATTCAAGTAACTTAAGAACAATATCAGATAGTCCTATTTCAAAGTAACTTAAGAAAATAAACTTTTATTATCTTTGAAATTAGTTATCAGCTAAGTAAAAAAGATAAGACAAAAAGTAATCATTTTGAAAAATTCTAAAATAAAATTCTAAATTAATATAATTATTTGAGTTATTTTTTCCGAAAAACCTAAAATAATTACAAATATATTGATAAAAGCCTAATATATCAAATTATTTTGTTATGAAAAAAGTAAAGTAAAGTAATATATATATATATATATATATATATATATATATATTTGTGCAGTGTTGTAATTTATAGCACAATCCATTTTTTTCTCATATTACATAAAAATATATTAGTGTGAGCTTGTGTTTATAAGTTCATACTAACAAATCTATTTGAATATATGAGAGAAAGTTAGACCATGATAAAATGGGGGTGTTGCCCATCTTTTGTTAGCAGCACTCTTCGATCCCATCGGTCTTGAAATCCCCATCGTTCAATGGTGTCGTGAGATCTTGACCACAAATTTTTTTTCCTTTCTAAACCCAAGCCATAATTTTTCCCTTCCCCAATCTCTCTCTTCAATTCTTGTCGCTCAAAGATCACCGCCAATGCAAACATCTCTCTCAATCTCATTGCTCTACACTATCGACAGATCCCTCTCCGCTTCATCCCTCTCTCTCTCTCTCTCTTTCTCTCTCTCTCTCTCACCTCTCTCGCCCAGATCTCTCTATCCATCTCTCGTCCGCCCGAATATATCACTTGTAGATGAATCCTCACACCGACTTTATGCTGAAAATTATTTAGAGGACGTGGGACTTTTATGCTTTTTTAATACTCTTTATGTACTTGTTGTTATTGTGGATTGGTTTCAAGAATTTTCATATATTCGTTAAATGTCTTTTTAATACTCTTTATGTACTTGTTGTTATTGTAAGAGAACTAGTTGCAGATATTAGTAGTTGCAACAATATCTAGAACTCTTTGAATGTTAGATCCAATTCACGAAAGATCCTTTATTGCAAAGTTACTAGTAAATATTAATAAAAAACTGCTCTCATGTATTTCGTCTGTCATGAAACTTTCAATGTACATGGGAGGAGAGAAAAAGGCTTAATAATGCTTTTATCTAAATAGGAGAGAGAGAGAGAGAGAGAGCGAGAACCGATAGTGGTCTGCAGATGTAAGGAGATTGAGAGAGGGATGGAGCGGAGAGGGGCAGAGAGAGAATATAGGGCGAAGGACGGTGATCCAGATTGGGGAGTGAAATGTTGGGGCTTCAATGAAAAAAGAATGACAAAGAAATAAACATAAAAGTGAATTAGAAAGAGAAAAGAGAAAATAACTAGGCGGTCAGGAATCCACGCGTACTATCAAACGATCAAGATTTGAAGACCGGAGGGTGCTGCCGTTATTCCCACAACAAGAAAATAATAAATAATTATTTTTAAAAAGTAAATAATTATTTTAAAATAATCTAACTATAAAAATCAAAACCTTGGCACATTAATTTCTAATAAAAAATTAATCTATATAATTATTATATGTGTATTGTGTTTTAAATAACTATAATAAAGGAGTTCTAAATCTATATAATTATCGTGAAATTTTAAATCTACCCCTAAATTACAAAATCGGGCAGAAGTAGGTTTAATTTTTTTTTTTGATTGACCAATTTATCTAATCATCTGGTTTTAAATTTATTCAAATTATTTTTATTTATTACATTATCAATTTCCCATCATATCTCTTTCTCTCTCTCCTCTCCACAAGCATCGGTGGTACTGCTACTCGCCTGACGAGCATCGCGCCGACGATTGTGGAGAGGAGAGAAGATGAGGCTAATCATTATTAAGAAAGTAATAATTATTTTTAAGAGTCCAACTAAATAAATCAAGAAAAAATAAAATTCTATTTTTAAACTATTAAAAAACTAGTAATTTTTAAAAGAAGTGCCAATTAAATTACTAAAATGATTAAAATTTAATTAGTAATATTTTCAAATGTTTTTCTCCAGAAGCAATAAAAAATTAAGAAATTAATTTAATTTAACAGTCTTAACTAAAATAAACTAAGAAAATTCAAAATTTTAATCCTAAACTAATATATGTATGTATGTATGTATGTATGTATGTATGTATGTATGTATGTATGTATGTATGTATGTATGTATGTATGTATGTATGTATGTATGTATGCGTATATATATATATAAAAGAAGTCCTAACTCAAATAAAATTAATATTTTCACTATAATATTATGATGTACTCGAGTTTTCATTGTTTTGTCAAATGATCAATTCTTTTAATTAGCAAAAAAAATAGGAGTAGCAACTTAACTGTAAGATTATCAAACAAAAAAGGATATACAAATAAATTAAGTGTAAGAAAGCTGAATATCAATAATGTTTAATTATCCATGTGAAATATGGAATAATTTTAATCAATAAATCATGGAATCAATGTTGCTTTTTTTGTATTAGGACAAATAAGGAGAGTGTATTTTCTTTTAACTCTTTGCATGTTAAGATGACAACTCGGTACATAATAAATAATAAACTAAAGCATTAAGGTGTTAAAGATTTTAGTGAAATTTGAGCAATCTTTTTGGAAAATCTTGGTTATTATTGTCATTACACTTGTTTGATTAGAAATTCAATTATTTCTTGAAGAAGGATATATTTCTTCGGTTATTTCTTGGAGAAGGTCATAGTAAATGGAGTTTAATTGGATAAAGTTTGCGTGGAAACCCCTTTATCCTATTCGCTGAAAGAGAAAAAAAATGCACATGCAACATAGGAGTTGACCATTTTTCTTTAATCCTACACATTTATTTATCAATTATGTTTTTTTCATATTGAATTGTTAACAATTTATTCATTTCTCAACTATATCTTATATTTCTACGAAGCAGAAGTTCTATAACAATAGTGATCCATTGATTTGTTCCTTTTTATGTTTTTGTATAATTATGTAATAACTTAATTTTTGAATTTGGACAAAATCGGATATTAATGAAAATGGTAAAAAGAAGTAGAATCCAAGAACAATAAAAATGAGAACTAGATTTAGTCCTGAAAAAAATTTGAAACGAGCAAAGTTGCTCGCTTTACCGTCGCATGGTTCAGAGGTTTTTATTGATGGACTTGAGGATGCTAATTAGGAAGATCTTAGAGATCTCTATGAACCCTTCAATGAAATTTTTGATTTTCGTAACTGGCATTTAGTAATATTTTTTTTGGTGAAGAGTAACCGATATATATTCATGTCATTCCATAATCTTGCATGAACTTTACTAGTTAAGGCTTATGATGGACAAGAAAACGAGGGTTTTCATGGAAATTATTACGATTTTATTACGTTTACAAACAATGAAGCTGCTCAGAGAGCATTGATGGAAACCATGAGAAAGTGTTAAAAGGTATAAAAGTAGAAGTTTTCATGGAAATTTGTATGGACCTTGTTACTTTCTTATTGGAGTACTTGATGAACAACCTCTTGTTGTTTTAGGGAAGAACCTTGAGTTGTTCTATGTCACAAGTTAAACACAGGCTATTTGTTAGAAATGTGCCAAAGAGTTTGTCCAAAGAAATATTGAGGAAAATTCTCAAGGAGTGGTCTAAAACTGCTGTTGCAGACGTAAACTAAAGTAAAGACAAAAAAGTATGTTGTATCTTGTTTTTTTGCTCTTCAGCATTATTATAATTTCATGTTCATGTAGATTTTAACTGGAAGTGGAGTCTCACCCGTAAAGTGTGGATCACACCTCATTTTTAAAATATGAGGTTACATCACATTAAAAAGTGAAGTGAGACATACATTTTATTGGGGAGATTGCAAGGTGTAATCAAGAAATTTTGGCTCCACCTTACTTTATATATATATTTCATAGTCATACTATTTTTTAATATTTTTAAAAGAAATAAATCTAAAAAAGAAGATAAATCATCTCCTAGTTTTTTTCTTAATATCTACAAGTATCGTACTTATATTAAATTTTTTGAGTTATTTTAAAATGTAAGTATTAAGAGCATTGTTAGGACTTAGGAGCAGTAGAAGCACCTAACTACAAAAATATTGTGATGCATAGATTTTTTTTTAATTTTTTTTATTTCAATATTATTATTTCTCTGTATTTTCAACATTTATTTTGTAACAAATACATTTGGTACATATATTAAAAACCATTTATTATGAATTAAATGAAAAGAAAATAAGTAATGAATCAAATGCATATTCATGTAAAGATTTTTTTTAATTTTTTTCTCTTTTATTGGAACTTAACATATTCCTTTAATAATTTGTTTAGTTCCATTTTTCTCACATATTAAAAAATTTGTCAATATATGTTGTAAAAACATTTGTTTCATGTATTAAAGATCATTCATTATGAATTGATGGAGAAAAAAAATAAGCATTAAATGTACAATATATTCATGATTTTTAAAATTTTATTTTTTCTTTAATCATTTCAATGTTTTTTTTTAATTTATATTTTTCTCAGCATATTTTCTCACATATGAAAAATCTTATCATATAATAAGATTGATATTCATATATGAGTAATATTTTTTTTAATATTTGTAATGAAACAATTCAAAAAAAAGATAAATCATATCCTAATTTTCTCTTAATCTATAATGTTTTTTATCAAACTTTTTGAGTTATTTTAAAATGTAAATATTAAGAGCATTGTTAGGAATTAGGAAGAAGCACATATCTACAAAAAATATTGTGATGCGTAGATTTTTTTAATTTTTTATTCCAATATTATTATTTCTCTTTCTTTTCAACATTTATTTTGTAACAAATACATTTGATTCATGTATCAAAAACCATTTATTATGAATTAAATGAAAAGAAAATAAGTAATGAATGAAATGCATATTCATGTAAAGATTTAGTTAAATTTATTTTTTTCTCCTTTATTGGAACTTAGCATATTCATGTAATATTTTTTTTTAGTTTCATTTTTCTAACATATTAAAAAAGTTGTCAATATATGATGTAAAAACATTTGTTTTATGTATTAAAGATCATTTATTATGAATTGATTGAGAAAAAAATAAGTCTTAAATGTACATTCTATCCATGATTTTTTTTAAAAATTTTTTCTCTTTAATCATTTCATTGTTTTTTTTCAATTTATATTTTTCTAAGTTTATTTTCTCACATATGAAAAATTTTATCATGTAAGAAGGTTGATATTCATATATGAGTGATATTGTGTAGATTGATTTTCATTACAAGAGTTAGAACACTTGAATATGATATATTAACAAAGAAAATTTTAAATTCAATAATTATTTAAAAGTAGTTTTTATGTGCCCTTATAAAATGTTTTATTAGTTTATTCTCATCTTTTAATCATGTTTAAAAAGTTCGAATTCTATNTATTGTTAGATTAGTAATATGTTAGATATTTTAAAATAACTATTATAAAGGAGTTCTAAGTCAAGTAATAAATTCATAATAATTTAAAAAGAGTCTAAATAAATTATTAAGAAAATAAAATTTTAATTTCTTAATATTTTCATAATGTTTTCTCCATGAAAAAAATAAAAAAAAGAAAGAAATTAATTATTAATTTTAAGAGTCCTAACTAAAGTAAATTGAGAAAATTTTAATCCTCAATTAGCAATTTAAACATAATAAAATAAATTTGTTATTAATTTTATTATATATATATATATATATATATATATGTAAGTAAAATAGTCATATGTCGTGTGTCTACAATGTCCTATCATGTTTATAATGTCTTGTGCCACATGTGACGTCCATAATGTCCTACGTGTCATGTCCATAATTTTTTGAAACAAAAACAAAATAACTTAAAATAATAGTTTTTAATTAATAAAATTATTAAAAATTTATTGACAAAAATTTTAGTTATGAATATGAATATTTTTTTATGGATATTGTCTTTTCTCAATTTCATACCAAATAACACCTAATTCAAATAATTATTTATAAAAGTTAAGAGTGCCTAAGAGAATAAGAAAATAAGATTTTTTTATATAGTCCTAATTCAAGTAACTTAAGAACAATATCGCAGAGTCCTATTTCAAAGTAACTTAAGAAAATAAAATTTTATTATCTTTAAAATTAGTTATCAGCTAAGTAAAAAAGGTAAGACAAAAAGTAATCATTTTGAAAAAAAATCCTAAAATAGAATTCCAATTTAATATAATTATTTGAGTTATTTTTTTCTAAAAACCTAAAATAATTATAAAAAAATATATTTATAAAAGCCTAATATGTCAAATTATTTTGTTGTGAAAAAAGTAAAGTATATATATATACATATATATATATATATATATATTTATGTGTGTGTGTAAAATATTTGTGCAATGTTGTAATTTATAGCACAATCCAATTTTTCTCATATTATATAAAAATATGATAGTATAAGCTTGTGTTTACAAGTTCACATTAACAAATCTATTTGAATATGTGAGGGAAAGTTGGCCATGATAAAATGGTGTTGCCCAACTTTTGGCCGCAACACTCTTTGGTCTTGAAATCTTGTGCACGTGAGATCTTGACCACAATTTTTTTTCCTTTCTAAATTCAAGCCATAATTTTTCCATTCCCCAATCTATCTCTTCAATTCTTGTCACTCAAAGATCACCGCTTATGCAAACATCTCTCCCTCAATCTCATTGTTCTACATTGTCGACAGATCTCTCTCTCTCTCTCCTCTCCTCTCTCGCCCAGATCTCTCCGTCCAACTCCGCCTCATCTCTCGCCCGCCCGAATATATCACTTGTAGATGAATCATCACGCCAACTTTATGCAGAAGATTATTTAGAGGACTTGAATTTTTATGTTTTTTAATACTTTTTATGTACTTGTTGTTAATGTGGATTGATTTCAAGAATTTTCATATATCCGTTAAATGTCTTTTGTGTGTTTTGTAGTGTAAGAGAACTAGTTGCAGATATTAATAGTTGCAACAATGTCTAGAACTCTTTGAATGTTAGATCCAATTCACGAAAGATCCCTTATTGCAAAGTTACTAGTAAATATTAAACAAAAACTGCTCTCATGTATTTCGTCTCTCATGAAACTTTCAATGTACATGAGCAAACAACACTATCTATACAAATAGTGCAGGAGAAGAACCGAATAAGGCTTAATAATGTTTTTATCTAAATATAGGAGAGAGAGAGTGCGAGAACCGATAGTGGTATGCATATGTAAGGAGATTAAGAGAGGGAGGGAGCGGAGAGGGGCCATTTGATGATCTAGAAAGAGAGAATACGGGGCGAAGGACGGTGATCCAGATTGGGGAGTGAAAGGTTGGGGCTTCAATGAAAAAAGAATGACAAAAAAATAATCATAAAAGAGAATTAGAAAGAGAAAAGGGAAAATAATTAGGCGGTCAGGATTCCACGCATACTATCAAACGATCAATATTTGAAGACCGGATTAATTTCCACACCAAGAAAATCATAAATAATTAATTTAAAATAATCTAACTATAAAATAAAAAAACCTTGGCACATTAATTTCTAATAAAAAAATCTATATAACTATTATATGTGTATTGTGTTTAAAATAAGTATAATAAAGGAGTTTTAAATCTATATAACTATCGTAAAATTTTAAATATCTACCTCTAAATTATAAAATCGGGCAGGTTTAAGCTTTTTCCGATTGACCAATTTATCTAATCATCTGGTTTTGAATTTATTCATTTTTTTTATTTATTACATTACCAATTTCCCCTCATATCTCTTTCTCTCTATCCTCTCCACAAGCACCGGTGGCAATGCTACTCGCCTGAGCGAGCATCGCGCCGGCACTCGTGAAGAGGAGAGAAGATGAGAGTAAATTGATAATTTAATAAATTAAAATAATTTGAGTAAATTCAAAATTATATGATTGGATAAAATTGGTCAATAAAAAAATTTAAATCTACTTCTGTCCGGTTTTATAATTTAAGGGTAGATCTGAAATTTTGGCATAGTTTATGGGAGGAAAATAAAAATAATTCTAAAATTTATTAATAATTCAAAATCATTTTTCGTTGGAAAAATAAAAAAGCAATAAGCTAATACAAAAATAGTCTCAAGTAAATTATTAAAAGATTAAAAATTTAATTTGTTAATATTTCCAAAATATTTTCTCCATGAAAATTATAAAATATTAAGAAAGTAATTATTATTTTTAAGAATGCCAACTAAATAAATCAAGAAAAAATAAAATTCTATTTTTAAACTATTAAAAAACTAGTAATTGTTTAAAAGGAGTGACAATTAAATTACTAAAAGGATTAAAATTTAATTAGTAATATTTTCAGAACATTTTTTTCCCCAGAAGCAAATAAAAAATTAAGAAATTAATTTAATTTTTAACAGTCCTAACTAAAATAAACTAAGAAAATTCAAAATTTTAATCCTAAACTAATATATATATATATATATATATATATATATATAAAGTCCTATCTCAAATAAATTATTAAAAAGATTAAAATTTAATTAATATTTTCACAATAATATTATAACGTACTCGAGTTTTCATTGTTTTGTCAAATGATCATTTCTTTTAATTAGCAAAAAAAATATTAAGAGTAGCAACTTCACTGTAAGATTATCAAACTTAAGTGTAAGAAAGCTGAATATCAATAATGTGTAGATATCCATGTGAAAATTTGGAATAATTCTAATCAATAAATAATGGAATCAATGTTGTTTTTTTTTTATTCGGAGACCAATAAGGAGAGTGTAGGATGACAACTCGGTACATAATAAGGTGTTAAAGATTTTAGTGAAATTTGAGCATTTTTTTTGGAAAATCTTGGTTTTTATTGTCATATAATCTTGTTTGATTATAAATTCAATTATTTCTTGAAGAAGGATATATTTCTTCGGTTATTTCTTGGAGAAAGGTCATAGTAAATGGAGTTTAATTGGATAAAGTTTGCATGGAAACCCCTTTATCCTATTCGAAAGTAGAAAAAAATTGCACATGCAACATAGGAAGACCATTTTTCTTTAATCCTACACATTTATTTATCAATTATGTTTTTCATATTGAATTGTTAACGATTTATTCATTTCTCAACTATATCTTGTATTTCTACGAAGCGGAAGTTCTATATCTCAACTATATCTTATATTTACTAAAGTTGTTCGCTTTACCATCGTTTGGAGGTTTTTATTGATGGACTTGAGGATGCTAATTAGGAAGATCTTAGAGATCTTTTTGAACCCTTTAGTGAAATTTTTTAGGTTAATTAGTAACTGCCATTTATTAATTTTTTTTTTGGTGAAGAGCAACCGGTATTTATGGGTTTTAGCAATGTCAAATTTGATATATATTCATGTCATTCCATAATCTTGTATGAACTTTATTAGTTAAGGCTTGTGATGGACAAGAAAATGAGGGTTTCGATTTTATTACGTTTACGAACAATGAAGCTGCTCAAAGAGCCATTGATGGAAACCATGAGAAAGTGTAAGGTATAAAAGTAGAAGTTTCCATGGAAATTTGTATGGACCTTGTTGCTTTACCTTGAGTTGTTTTATGTGACAAGTTAAACACAGGCTATTTGTTAGGAATGTATCAAAGAGTTTGTCCAAAGAAATATTGAGGAAAATTCTCAAGAAGAGTGGTCTAAAACTGTTGCTGCAGACTTAAACGAATATGAAGTCAGAAGAGTATGCTGCATCTTGTTTTTTGCTCTTCAGCATTATTATAATTCTATGTTCATGTAGATTTATTTGATGATGCACAAAAATCCAATCATCACATTATAATATGCTACTGTTCTCTAGTTATAATATGCTACTATTCTCTAGTTCAATTTTAATCATGTTGAACTATGTGTTACCAGATTAGCTTACAAGAAAATTGGTGCCTATAGATTGCAACTTCTTCATTTTGGTCTTCTAAAAGAAAAACCACCTTATCTCGATGGACATCACCTTTGCACTCATAACTTTTTCTATCATTTTTTCACCAGAATTGAGTGATTTAGCAGCAGGGATGCTTGGTATTCTTTTGCTGTTATTGATAGAAACAATTCCCAAGTGAAGTTGGATTCTCAATATGACTACAAAGGACATACCAATGAATTAATAGGGACTAGCTCGACTACAAGCTGGTTCAAGGTTGTCAAGATCTCGATCTTTTATGATCTTTTTATATTTTAACCTCTTATTGACCATATGATCTAATTCGTAAGACCTTTACGACATCATAAGATCTTTCACAAAAGTAAATGATTTTTATTCGATCGTCGATCTTGCAACTCTTCTTTGATTCTAAGTAAGATCTCAATCATAATAACTTTGAGCTGATTGTCAACGAATTTTCTTAGTATTTGCTTTTATTTTACAGTTAATAAAACACCTCATATCCTTTCCAAGTCCATTACCCATTAATTTGAATGATTTATAAGATATACATATGGGACCGGAGTTATTACATATTTACATGTTATTCTATTTGGATACCAATTTCTTTTTATCATTTTGCTTTATAATTCCATGATCAATCTTTTAGTTTGTATCTTTATATTAAGGAGTTTCCACATACGAGTTTGACCCTTCCGGGACCTCCTCCTCCCAATGACAGGAGGTTCATGTGGATTTGGAATCTATTTGTACTTCTGCTAGATTACCATTTGGATTTATCTCATCATAATTATTTTTTTCACTGCTGTCCTGGTTAGTAAGAGCATCCACATATTCCTTTTTCTCATGCCACTTCCATTCTTGTCCTGGTTTGCAGTGGGAATGGCTTTCACGTGAAGTCTTTCATTACTATGATGATTTTTGTTACGGCATATAGTCCATTAGATCCATTGGATATGTATTTGTTGTCTCTTTCTTATTTTCGTCATAAGTGGACAATGATTGTTCTTCAGAGCTTCAATTTATGTTGTTAAGATAGCATCTAAAATAGGTGCAAAATCATACTGCCTAATCTACCAAATTATTGGTAACAGTATTCAAATAGATGTGATAACTATATTCGATTTTTTTAGTGCCATTGTCTCTGATTTTTTTTTCTGTAACAGAATTTCATTACATCAGCCAAAGAAAGAGCCTGAGTCAATTTTATTATTTTGTAATTCTTTTACTTAGAACTGTGTGATATCATAATGTTGCAGTATTCAAATTGCCTGCAATTTTTACATGTTAAGGTATATGAAGGATTCGCCTGAGAACGCTACCTTACAAAAGCTGAAAGAACTTTTTGAACGCAATGGAGAGATCACAAATGTGTTCTCCCACCTGTGCACCTGCTAAAGCTGGAAACTGTAACCAGGATTTTGGTCTCATTCATTTTGCATAGAACTTTGAGTGCTTTAAATGAAGTTAAAGGGACTGAAAACTATTGAATACATGGTAGTTGAATTCATATTTTTCTTGGTAAGAAACGGGGGCAAAGCCCCATGTATTGCATATACTTAATTTTAAATTTGCCTTTCAGCATCTCTTTTATGTACCTTTTTTAATGTTAACTGATTCTGAATTGCAAAATCTCTTGTGGTTTCTGATCAAGGATTGCACTAATGTTTCCTTTATCTGTCTTGGCACAATCTTTGCTTATGATGTCCACAGAATCTGGTCTATTGTATGTGAACGCTTGTAACTCTTATTTGTCCACAAGGATTACAAATTTGCAATCTGAACCTATTAGTTATTTCTGTTGATACTGGCAATGATCTTTTAACCTTGAACTGATGGTCATGTTCAGGAGGTTTCTTTTACCAAGCACACAGAAGGAGAGAAGTTTAACCATGCAACCAAAGCACGCATTAAGTTCTTTCTGCAATGCACTGTTGCGCTGGTTGTAAATGTAAAGAATGCTTATTCTGAGTAACAAAGGGATGGATGATGTAAAGATGCATTTTTTTATTAATCTCATGAGTAGAGAAAGGTGCATTTTTTTTAAGTAAAGGTCAATAATATGTAAGCTCAAATGAAATGTTCAAACTTTGAAAATTTCTGTTCAGGCATGCGCCTAACGCCATGAACTTATCTGACATGAGAGACTTCTTGTTTCTAGAAATTTGCATTATGTGAAATAATATAACTTTTGATCCAATTATTAGTCTGTACAAACCATTTTACTATTACAATTGAAATATTGAAATGAAGACAATCAGGAATGAACAACATATAGTTAGTACCTAGAGCTGCGAGACTGAATTATGATAAATACAATCATTCTTGCATAAGAGAGAACTGGACTGAGGTGTGAAGCCGTAGTCGAAGTATTGCTCCAAGTTCAACAGATAATTCCAGTCATATTTTGCTTTCTTTCATTTCAAGTTGCCTTGATCCTTCAAGTAGGATGTGTCCATTTCAAAGGTCAGCTGTTAATATCCTTATCGTATATTTGAATCGTACTTGTGGGCTATATTTCCTTCTGTAACATATGAATTAGTTTGACATGTACTTCAATGTCCATAATATGAGCTCATCTGAAAAACAATGGTTTGATTCAATGGTCTCTGGAATGCCAGTATGCGACACTCTTAAAGCAGCAAAAGAAGATATTCCTGTCACCAAAGCCAACAAATGGACCAGTGTGAAAAATCTGTAAGTAGAAATCTCCCATTATTGTTTCATAACAATGTTAATTATACTAATGGTATCTTTGTAAATAGAACACTTTTGCTGACAAAAGTGTTCTAATTACTTAACTACAAAATCTAAACTACTCAAGTTGCAGGAAGGACAACACTTTGTGTTACTTTAAAGAATAAACTTTGAGAAAGGAGAACTCAGAAGATCCAAGTATAAACATGTGGCTTTAACAGAAAACTTATCAGTAGGTGGTTAGGAAAGCATGTTATGAAATGCTACAAGCAAACCAAAAGGAAAACAAAAGACCTTCCTTTTGTTAATTTTAACATGAACCATTTCATCTCATATAATGGGATTAAGATATTGTTTGAAGTTTTTTTCATGTTTACAGACATGCACATAGTGCACTTTGCTAGAGTATCTCAATTGTTTTACATGATGAGAAATCTTTATAATTATCAGATATGATGATTATATTACCATAATAATCCTGTTCATAAATCTTCTGAAATTGGACTCTTTACGTGAATTCACTAAACAATGAACTAAAGAGGCATACCATATCTGATACAACATCAGGGCTCAACTGGAACTTGGTCCTCCACATGTTCACCTTGCTGTTTCCTGAGATGAGCTTGAGCCTCAGACAGACCCTTACTCACCTCTTCATCTCCTGGCAATTCTTGGATTAGTACCCCATAATCCTTAATCGATGCCTCCCATCTTTCCAGCTAACCAACAAGCCAAGCAGTAGCAGAAAACATCAATACTTTTTGTTCAAGAGCCACATGAATCAGGACAGTGCAACAGAGCATAACGCATGGAGTAGTCACCTTGGCATTGCAATCGGCTCTCCTCAGACGGGCTTTGCTGTACGAAGGGCGGAGGATTAACGCGGCGTTACAGTCCTCGATGGCCTTCTCATGGTGGCCAAGCTTGGAACGACAGGCAGCTCGATTGGACAGTAGAATGGCATTGTGTGCATCGTGATCCAGGCCTTCACCATATGCAATGCAGGCCTCTGCAAACCTGGAGGCCTTGAAGAGGTCATTGCCCCTGGAACGAGCTGATGCAACTGCCTTCGTCCTGCGCGCCACAACAGCAATCTCCCTGTTTCCGGGGTCAAGCTGAGCTGCCATTTGAGCCGTGGCAACTGCGTCCTGAAACCTTCAAACCAAAAACAGAGGAACAAGACCTTTCAATATTTCTTAAGTGATCATTGCAGTAGTAACTTTTTTGGTAGCTTGATATATAATTGAAGTCTCAGATCATCAAGCCTTCAAGTTGAGAAAACGGATGCTGAACAAACCTTCCTGCAGCTAAGTCGACTTGCGCGCGGATCATGAGGAAATATGCATTGCCAACTGCACCATAGAATTTGGTTGATTCCTCCACATCGTACTTGGGTGCACCAGCCAACACTGCATCTGCCTCCTCATGCCTAAGAAGCTTTAGAAGTGCCTCTGCTTGCAGTGCAAAGACCTTTCCAAACATGATGGAACAACCATGTAAGATGAAGTGGAGTGGAAAAGTTCATCAACCTTTGTTCTTAACAATGGCAATGGTGCTAATATGTTGGATGTAACTACTAAGAATTGATAAGGAAACATGTGCACTTGATAGTGGAGACAACATATCAAACAAGGTAAGGTGATGCGGCCATGCTTTTTCTGTACTCTAAGAAGAAGTGTGTGATGTAAGACCTGTGGAGAAGAATCAGCGCCAGAGGAGGCAGCAGATTGTGATTCCTTCAGCATTGCCATGTAGTCCTTCAGCTTGCGCGCTTCGGCCGACTTGGCCAGATGAGTCTGGAGTTCCTGAGCTCTCGATATGTCGTTCGGACCGGCTTCTTTTCTCGCCAGCTTAAAATGATGGATGGCCTTATCAGCTTCTCCCAATCTGAAATATTTTTTTATGGTAACTCATTTGGCTATGCAAAGATGAATTCTGTATTTTGACAGTCTACTTAGTTGGAAAAGCAGGAAGAATTTTTGCATACTTGCAGTTCAAGACATTAGAAGAGTGACTTCAAAGGGAAGATGCCACTTTTTTCCTTTTGAATTTAGCACTCAACATACAGATCTTTTTTTTTCTTTCACATGATATATGTGCATCTGAGATTTGAAAAAGAAACACATTGTACAATATTATAATGAACAAGAATCCAGTAGTGACACACTCACAATCTTGCTTATAGAATCTAGTAATAAGACATTCACTAAGCATGCAACTTGCTGAAACACTATGCACATAGTACATGCATATACATACTTTTCAGAGCAGGTTAACTAGCAATATTATTTCCATACCTTTTCATTTTGGATCAAGGAGATCTAAATCTATCTTTTTTGCTTATTAATGTTAAAAGTTGTAAATTATCTTCATACTATAACATATCTGTGTAAAATGTGGAGTTTTCAGAAGAATCAGAGAGAAAAATAATTTGTGTACTGAAGCTGCTAAAAGTTGTCTGTGATCAATGTATGTTACCTGAGATAAAGAGTAGCCAAACGATGGTGCGCTCTGTAGTACGCAGGATCCATCCTGACGGCTTCTTTGCCCTCCTTCGCAGCCTCAAAGAGCCGGCCGAGGGCCATCAACGCCGCGGCCTTGTTGCTCCGGTACGCGGCCTTCTGCGGATCCATCACGATGGCCCTGTCATACAGCGCGAGCGCCTCCGCGAACCTCCCCTTCTTGTACTCCTCGTTTCCCATCTCCTTCAGCTCCTCCGGATCCAACCTCCTCGACAGGGCACGGCAGAGCTCCGGAGGAGTCGCCGGCGTCGCCACTGTCAGCTCCTTGTTGTTCGTGTTCCTTACTATATTGCCCATGCCTTGGCTGGTGGCCGAGCTCTTCGCATTGTTCTCCACGTTCGCCTCTCTTGCTGTCTTCTTACTCTCGTTGGCCTCCATGCGCAGCTCCTTCGCGGTCTTCGGGAGGTAATCGAGGACGTTCTGGCTGGGAGACGGGTTCATATTGCCGCTGACGTTGCCCCGGAGGTTGCCGAGGTTGCCGAAGACCATCAGGTTGCTTGACGAAGCCCGCACCAGCGAGCTGCTCCCCTTGGCGCGCTGGTGGTCGTACACCATGCTGTCGAGCTCCGCGGCTATCCCGTTATTCGGCGCAGAGGCAGCGGGCGGCGGCAGCGCCTTGACAGTGAACTCCGGCGGCTTGCGTGGCGAAGCCCTGGGCAGGTTTGGAGCAGCCACAGGCCGCGGGACCAGCGCGGATTTGGCGGCCGCCGGGGACGCCGGCAAATTGGCTGGCGCTGCCAGCGCCCTCTCGTCGGAGACGGTGGACGCGGTGCGCCTGCGGCCGTTGTTCGACGAGTGGGTCTGCTTGTTGGAGCCGTCGGCCCCGATGCGAGGGATGGCGCTGGCCGAGCTCGAGCGTCGGTGCCAGAAGCCGCGGCGGAACATGTTGCTGTAGATGGCCGAAGCGCCACAGCTGGACGTCCTCGGCGAGTCTTCGGCTTCCATTACAGGTATATTTTTGCTCCGCCGGCCGGCGAACTCCGTCGAGGCGACGACTAAAGGAGGAGGAGGGCGGGAAGAGGGAGGTGTTTTGGGTGCATGACCGGGACAAAGCGTTGAGAGGTTGGAGAGGTATTTAAAAAGCAAGGAGTTGAGTTGAGTTGAGTTGAGGTTGGAAAATTTTATAGTAAAAGAAACAATTATTCCTGTTTGGGTTGGCATATTGGTGTGACGTGTTGTGTGTGTTAGGAGTTGAAACCATTTTGGAATTAGTCTATGGGAAACATATTATATATATCATATGAATAATATGATTAATATGTTTCCAATGTGAACCTTAGTAGTTAGAAATATTATTATGCCTGATTAATTCGATCAAAGATCCAGATTGGAATATGTCTTGACAGAATAAAAAAAGAATTGCATGAATGAGAATAATATGAAACAAGAAAGAAGAAAAAAAAGGAAGAGATTTGCCATTTATTATATGCATGCAAGCTTAGTAATGACAATGGAGAAAAAAAAACATTTCATTTTGCACATAGTTTTGAGGATATGAGATTTCCCAATTAATCCCTCTACCCCAAATAAAGTGGTTGCAGCCAATATAGTTCTTTTATTATCAATATTTCTTGTTCCTTTTTACATAACTTTTTGGCGAAAAAGAAGTGTGAAATAATAGAGAATTTATAACTGAAGAAGGGCTTGCCTCACACTATTTCTTTTGAAAATTGGAAGACATGAGAAGGCAAGAAAACATGATGTGATTTTTATTAGGAATGATTTTTTTTTTACAAACACTCCTGTGACTTACATAAAGCAAGTAGAAAATATATGTTATAAGGGGAAAAAATGAGCTATGATTACATCCGAAATTTTGGACACATAGGTGAAAGTCTTTGATAAGAGGTTAGTTTCGAAATTTTGTGTGAGATAATAATAACAATGCCATAAAAGTTTTAGAAGACACTATAAAGATATATTATTTCATACATAAATGAACTCATATATATATTTTTTTTTATGGAGACAAAGATGACTACATATGTCCAACTTTAACTTCAATTGTAAGAGAAATGTGTAAAAAGGGATATAAAGGGAGTGAGATTTATTAGTTATATTTTATGAACAGCTAATGTAATGAAGTGGCCATGTGGATTATATAGTGCATACCAACACGTAGTATGAGGGTGCTTCCCACGTATATTTAGCTCAGCTGGAACTTAGCTACCACACATCACATCTTCTTTCTTATTTATTTACTTACATGATATATAAGTGCTATAAATATGTTTGAGCCCCTTGGATCTTCCATCTCATTTCAATACATGTGTTTTTTTTTCTTGGTCGTACTAAAAGCTTTTGTTGCAGGTGAAGGAAAAAGATAGCCCAAACGACTGAATATTAGAGATGGAAATTTAGGTAGATGGTTTGATGAAAATTTAGGTCAAAGACCATTTATTAATTAGTTTCTAATTAGACTTGGTGTCTTCTTTAAGACTGTCCTCGCCCTACAATTCAAGTTGACCTGATTAAATTAAATCCCATGCACTATATATATAATATGGGTATCCTAAAGTTTAGGTAGATGTCGGGAGAGTTTTTTTTTCCCCAATGCTTCTGAAAATTATTAAAAAAAACGTAACTAAATTTATCAAGTGTAGTAAATGTAGAATGGTTTGAAATTCTAATTTTCATCTTCTATCAATAATTGCTTATTAGAGAAGAATCGCATCAGATTCACCTTTAATTGAATTATAATAAATAATTTTAGATAAGAGAAGTTCATAAAAAATTATAATAACTCAAATATTTTCTAGTTGTAAGTAGTTTATATATAAGGACGTGAAGCGTATTTGGACACTAGATGATCAATTTTCAGTTGGATATATTCAATCTTAATATTTTTTTTATAATTTTATTAGGAGATGTATAAATAATAAATAGTCTATCAAAACTACAAAAAATATAATATAAATATTTGAATTATCTCAACTCAATTATCATAACATATATTTTTAGTCTTGATATAAAGTATTTATTTTTTAAAAAAATAAATATTTAACTTGCATCTTCTTCATAGCACAATTCGGTAATCCTATAAAAAATAAATATTTATTGGATATAGTGAAAGTTAATAAACATAACTATCATAGTTCAATCATTCAAATTTTAATCGTAAAACTTAATATGAAACAAAAAAAAATTAAAAAATAAGTTTAAATAAAAATTTGAAGATTAAGATTTGTTATTTTGTTAGTCGATTCAATCTATCTTGTGTTTAATAATTTAAAATTCAAATGCAAAATTTTATAAACTACAACAACAATAAAATGATTTATATAATACAATATAAAAAGATATTTTAAAATATAAATAAACATGTTGCATCAAAATATTTGGTAATGAATATAATTTTTTTATTATTATTATTATTATTATTATTATTATTATTATTATTAGTATTATTATTATTATTATTATTATTATTATTATTATTATTATTATTATTATTATTATTATTATTAGTATTATTATTATTATTATTATTATTATTATTATTATTATTATTATTATTATTATTATTATTATTATTATTATT
>LTAE01000838.1:29773-51802 GCA_001647135.1 Pontederia paniculata
TTACGGTACATTTATTAAGTATAAAATTAAAAGTTAATGATATTTACGTTATTAAATTTTAAATTAAAATTAGTAACATTTAATTTTAGAGCAGTTTATTATTAACGTATAAAATTAGTAACATTTATTAAGAGTTTAACATTTATTAAAATTATTAATGTTTATTAAGATTATTAATATTTAAATTATTAATGCATGACCTTTTAATTTAACGCATTACCTTCATATTTAATTTATTTACCTTCAATTATTAATGCATTATCTTCTAATTAAAATTATTAACGTTTATTTTAAATGTCATATATTAATTTTATACTAAGTTAATAATATAATTTTTAAATATTTTACAATACTAAGAATTACAGAAAATAATTTTTTATGTCTCAAATTAATATTATTATTTTTATTTTTATTTAATTTTTTATCTAAAAAATAATTCTATATTTTTAGACTCTTACAAGGTTCATCCAAACACTCACTAGAACTTAACATCATTAGTTCATCCAAACACAGTTAGAACTAATCTATTAAATCAATCTATTTAGTGGAACCCGGAGAACCTCCAGGTTCCTATCCAAACGCAGCCTAGGAAAATCATGTGATACATTTTACACGCAATGTATAAATTAAGGATCAGCTCAACATATAGCTAGGATTAATGCATGAACATAAAGAATTAAGGAATGTGGTGCTCTACTCATGTTTCTTTTAATTCATTTCATCATATGGAGATTGGAGAGGTTTCCCAACTTAGAGTAAAACCATGTGCTTTTAATTAGTATAATAATATGTTGCGATTGCATCCCCATAACTGCTCTGATCATGACCATGTCAAAGTCATTTTAATCTGCACTGTATACACTCTGGTCGTAGCCGTTAGCAACTCACTTTAGTTTCAACATGGTATTAATATATTATAAAGTTGCTACTACAAGTGGCAGTTGAGCTTTCTTATCATTGTCCGTCTTTCTTTTCTTTATACCATAAGATTTGTTTAAAAAAATCAAACTAAAATAAGAATTAAAATCGAACTCGGTACATATTTATTAGGGTTATTTGCGACATCAGCGGTTCGATAAGAAGATAATAATTTAATTATTGATATCAGTTTAATAGTGAATAGTGATTAGTGGTTAAAAATTTAATGAAAAAATTAATAAATAAGCGTTTGATAAAATTAGTAGTAGAATTAATTGAGAAGTATAAAATAACATAATTGAGCACAATGATAAATTATTTAATAAAACAATATTTTATCATAATATAAAAACTAGTTTATTTATACTTTTGTTATTATGAAAGATTAGATATTCACAAAATACTTGATTTAATTTATCCATTTCACAATATATAAAAGTACTTTAAAAATGATTAAGGCGTGCATACCCAATTGAAATATATTATACATTTAAAGAAATAGAGTGGTAATAAGATAATAATAAGACGAAAAATACAAGATACGAAATAAATTATCAAGTTGTAAGAGAATAAAGTTGGAAGAAAAATATAAACCTTTAACTTTCTCTAACCTCTATCCTCTAAACTTAATTTGACAAGTCTATCAATATTTCGCTATTTTTTTATTTCAACAGTTAACTGCTCTTTTCACCACTATTAATTACATTACGAAACACAAGCTAGATGTATTAATTTTAAAGGCTTAAATTAATATGAAAAATAATATTTTTATCTTTATAATTTTAATAATTTTATTCACACGTGGATTGCTAAGAGTCTTGATTTAGCTCAGCTTATTATGTTGATCTTTAAAGAAAAATGTTAACCTTTAATAAATCTTGAACTCAAAACCTCTCAAGTTTATTTTGATATATGTTAAATTATATATATTATTAACAATTTTACGATTTTTATATTTAAGTTATGTGTATTTGTATTTATATTATTAATTGAGAAGGGAACATAGAAGTCGACAGCCGTGGAAAAGTTGCAAGTCAAACGTGAATGGCTCTGGCCGGACCGGTCTTAGGAATAGTGTGCTTTCCCATGGCTGTTTGAGCCGGCTTTAATTCTTGTTACGGAAAATGTCAAAAACACACAAGATAATAACCTGAATATTAATTAATTAGTATTAAACTTTTTTCTAAATATTAAGAATAAAACTTAAAATATATTTGAGTTCACCAAATTATATTATTTATTTATTCTAATTTATTGACAATAATTGGTATTATCTAGCAATACAAATTATCTATGAAGTGATAATTTAAATTATTCATGAGAGGATTATCTTTCCAAATTATTGTCTAAATGATAACTTTGACTATATTTAATTTTCATATTTGCACTTATAAATCTTTCATAAATAAAATATAACACATAAAATATATCATATAATAATAACAACACAGATATAATAATAATAATTATTGTTATTATTTAAAATATTATTTTATATTAATTTCCTTTTTTTAATTATATTATACATACATTTATCAATATATGATTTAAGTTTATATGTTTTAATTTAACAAAATAAAATTTCTAACTAATAATTAGAAATAATATTTTGGTAAAATAATTTATATTATTTAGTAAGCATGATAATCTAAATTGTTAGTTAGTATTACCTATATATAATAAATAAGACAATAATTTTTTTATTAAATAATATAAATTACTAAGTAATGTCGAAAAAGAATGTTATGAATTCATTCTTAAATCAATCAATTATTGGTTAAGACATAACTATCTTTTTGAAAAAAATATATCAACACTGCTTTAACTATTATTATAATAATTGTTGAATAAGATCAAGTATAATAAATCTTATTCCGTTTCTTACTTTCTTATCAAATAAATTTTAAGGAACCGTTTTTTATAAAAGAATATAGCATGAAGTAAAATAGAACAAACATTTGTAAAAATGACGACAAAAAAATTATTTTTTTAAAAAAAATATAATGTGAATATTTAATTTTTAAAAAACGATATTCTATTAAACAGGTCAAATTCTCTATTCATTTTAAATAATTAGATTATATATGTCGAATAATAATTTTTCAACGACACAAAAAATAATATATAGTATATCCACTAAGAGAATAACACAAAAATTATAAGTCTAGAGACTTGATAAGGTCAAGATTCGAATAAAAAAATCAAAATTGAACCTAAAAGCAATGTTGTCAAAATCAAATCGAACATCGACCCGAAAGAATATCCGAATTAGGTTTAACCGGTCGAACTGATTAAATCGGACGATCGAATTGAATACTATTAAAAAATATTAAATTAAAATATAATTTATAATTTGCATAAAGAATAAAAAAAGATTAAATATGAAAAAAACTAAATTTATTTTCAAAAATTATAATCAATAAACATTTTATTTGATACAAAAATTTATTAATAAAAATATATCTTAAAAATTATTTATTCAAATATAAATATCAACTAAAAAATCTTTTATAATTAAAAATAAAAAAAATAAAAACTGATTTAAAATACCTTCAACTATAACTTTTCTTCAAGGCTCAGCTGCACAGATGCCCCCAAAGTTCATTTCCCTCTTTTCAGTCCAATTTTTATTTTTCTTTTTTTTATTTAACCGATCGGTTGATTCAAATGACCGATTCAAATGATTCAACTATTATTTTTTCAATTTTTGACCGATTTTAATCGGTCCAACTCATTGCTCGATTTTTCGATCGAACCAAAATCGGACTAAATCACAATCGATGATCGAACCGGTCGAACCGACTGATCCGGTTCAATTCTAACAACATGGCCTAAAAGATATCACTATTAAGAATAATTCAACTAATTAGAGCATGATAGATTTTTGAAAACTTAGGGACACCATTCCTGAACCTTAGAGAAAATAAGTTGATCTTTCTTTTCAGTGAGAGAATCAGTTCTACAATCGATGTTTTCTGAAAATCCAAACCTGCCTGATCTTTCTACAAGGATTCAAGCCACTTTTCAGTATTCTAAACCAAGGATTCGGGTCTTCTTGCAAAAAAACAAAAAACAAAAAAATAAAAAGAAAATAGAAAGAGTGATCCATCCATCTAAAAGCAACAGTAGGAATGCCTGTAAATGCACCGAATAAAATTTCGAAATAACGAGTTGAGTTCTTGAGGCCATCTCCATCGAGACTCTTCAAATCATTCCCATGGTTAGTCCAAGCAGAAGTCAAATAGGCAAATCAGTTAATTAACAATCGAACACCATTTTCTACCTTGGGTCTAGGCATTCATTTTATGGACACATATATTAGAAATCTTAACCACAATGTACTTATGCAAGCATATGACATTAACACATGAATAGCAACAAGTGCAAGCTCTCCTGCAGACATCCGGCAACTGGACAAAAAAAACCCATGCAAACGAAGAAGTTACCTTTGCTAACTGCATCTAATAGCAAAAGAACCTGTGTTACGTGACTTCGCCAGAAATGAACTTATTAAACTTCTTTTTTTGTCAAGGACAAACAAAGGCAGAAGTTAAGAAAACGTAAATATGCCCTGCCATTCTAATATATTGAGGCTTAGTACTCATTACACAAAGATATAGCCGGAAGAAGTGCTGCCAATGATAGCAATTTTCATTTGATTTTAGCCAATGAAATAAAGGTACATTTGATTTTTGGAATGAACAACGCAATATAATTAGAAGTTCATAACTTATGATGTGCAGAAATTTCTTTATAGGTTGCATCATGAAAAGTTTGCAAGGGAGGAAATACCACTGTTGATGGAGTCTACTGCTGTTTCTTCCTATCGTTTCTTTTGGCACATCTCTCAGTGTGTAAAAGGCACCACTCTATCTTGGCAAATACCTGAAGCATAAAGGGTTGTTTTTTATATTACTGAAAGAGCTGGAGAGGACAGCCCAACGATAACAAAGTAGAAAGTGCGGAAAAGTACTATCGATAATAAAGCTTACCTAAAGAATGAAAAAGGTCATAGAAATGTATCAGTGGTCAACTTGAGACTCTGTTCACTTCCGCTATAATGGCATCAGCTAACTGAGATGCATCATATTCCACGCCAAAGAATCTGGTCATTTCCACATTTGGATCTAAGAGGTACCTGATACAGACATGTATTATCAATTCTCTGTTGCAAAGCATCCAGGTAATACCGAGTAAATAAAATGCAAGCTGTTACATGTTGTTTGAAGATTCAACAAGATAGTCTTGGCCTTCTTCATCAACTTTCTTGAAGAAGACTCGGTACTCCTGTGCAGCCTGTCGTACAGCATTAATGTGGCCTGTAAGTCCCATTATTTTTGGATGAAATTCTGCAATAATAGAATAAAAAAGATGAAGCAAATGAAAAAAATATCAAATGGAAATGGAAGGAACAAATCGGAGTTGGACTGCATATTGGAAAGCATTCTATTGCTTCTTGTATGCATGTCGGCAAGTACTATAACACTGACCTTTAAGGTAAGCCTTTAACTGAGCAGGAGTGTCGCGCTGAGGATCAATGGTGACATAGACAGGCATTATTTGGAACTTATATTTATTGTCTGCAGAAAAGTTAATTTCACAATCAATGAAAGGTCTAGGCATATCAGAAAGTAAAACATAGCGCCAAATTCGAGCTGATGATGCCCATCAGCTCAGTCATTTAATCGTTATATTGAAAAATGTACTACTTGAATGATGTACATGCTCCAACAAACATAAACTGAAAGAAAACTATTGTTATAAAAGGAATACTGTCTTAAGAGATTCTTCCAATGAATATTAACTACGTTATAATAAACCAAAATAAGCTTCATGTAAAGATTATATCAACATAATGACATCAGCAATAACTTTAGATTTTGAGTTTTAATATAAAATTCTTTTTATTCAAGATGGCATTTTACTGGATCAGGTAGTGCAAGTAACAGACCCTAAAGTTCAGCTTGGTACCCTCAATTTTTTTCAAAATGATTGGACCTGACAGTCTTCAAGGAAGCAAACTCAAATATGAATTTCAATCACATCGAATATTTGTATCACTAAACAAAAAAACTGCCCAAGAACTTTAACCTAGTATATCAACGACCTCGCCCATCTTTTTTACTTCTGCAGGTCCAACATCAGGTGATGAAGTATAACCAAAGTACATGATTATCCAATTTCCTTGCAGGCTTGACTCAGTCACTAAATGATTGTCTGTGTCATATAGCTTAAATGGACCTCCAATTGCAGGCCGATTGCTGTTACTCCTTCCATATGTAGGATTTTGTTGTGATCCTGCATTAGAAAACAAGGGAAACTAGTTACAGCAACGGATGTAAGCAACACGGATTATCTCTAACAAGGCACAGAGTTAAACAAACATATGCAGAATGAATCTAGTCTTTCAAACAACAATTAAGCATCCTTCGTTAAGATAAAGGAGATGATTTGTTAGAAATTTATGAAAACTATGAAGTCCTTAAAGCTCAAAACTTTCTGTTCTGTCATTTTTGGGTAATCACATAATTCTTTAAACAATACAAACTGGAATGAGATGGACACGCAAAATGAAATCACACACAACCCCACATGCAATGAAAGAGAGCAAGCTGAGGTTCTGGTACTTTTGTCCTCAAATTGTATAAAACAGGATCTAAATATTTAGTAAAATATTAAGAGATTAGATTTTCTGTTACACAAGTAACAGCCACTTTTTTTTCTTCAGATAAAATTATAATAAACTGTGAGTCTTATGATATTGTAGGACATCTAAGTCGTCGAGGGAAAATTATGCATGACAGACGCTATGACTGAAACATCTACAAGTATCCTCTTATAAAACAATTAAACATATTAAGTTATTTGACATTATTTCAACCATAAGATATTAACTGCAAAAAACTAAAAGAATGGTGCAATAACTCTGAAATCAGGCATTTTTATGTGCCCAAGCACAAATAAAGGATTTCCACAGACACTGATAGAAAGTAATAAAACTGCACAGCATAAAAGTATAAATTATACCTTTTGGGATAGCCCTTTTTTCGTCATTATAGTGAACATACAGGCCAGCCCCAGCAACCACTAGCAGAACCGATGGCTGCACGAAGGTAACACCCCAACTTAGAAGGTTAGCTGGTGATAATAATTACAGAACACATCTACCAGCTAAGACTGAAACTATAAACGCATTCAATAACCATGATGAAAATCAGAAGTCGGGTACACTTCAATCAGCATACAATAATATAAGTTCCCAATTGCTGGTGCGAAGACTCATTCTCCTCAATAATACGATTTGTGAGTTTCTGATTTCCGAAGTTTGCTCCTTTGGTATACGTTCGGAATAGAGGAGGACAAAGCCTACAATAGAGAAATCTTCTATTAGCACTTGAGTTGTACCATGAGTGGAAATAGCATATCTATCCTCTTATTTTATATGAAAACTATGCTCCTCATTGCTGATTCAAGCTACGATATCATGTTCTCCCATCACAAAGTCACAAATGCTAATTATCCGACAAGAAAAAACAACCTTTTTGTAAGGCTAAACCATAAACCCTAACTGTACGACAAAAAAAAACTATCTTTTTATAAGGCACCTTCAACTGAAAACCCCCAAAAGACTGCGACAGAGTCAAGCTTCTTCTTTTATTTGTTCCCGCGACAAGCTACGAATCAACTGCCGCATAAAACGCTGATACAACACTTTTGATTCAACGAATTAGACTACGATCTTTCCCAACACACTCCCCAACATATTCTCACCGCTAATGGCAATTAAGCGCTTGTTCCGGTAAGATTGTGCAGTAAGAGAGATAAAGACGACATAAACTTGAAATGTTCAGAGTAGATCGAGAAAATCACAAAACACAAAGGAAATGGCGAAGAAGAAGAAGAAGAAGAAGAAGAAGAGATTACCGCGCGCGAGGCGGAGTTGAGTTAGGAAGACGGCGCCAAGCGCGGGAGGACAAGCTCCGCAGGAGGCGGGAGACGTGCATGGTCGACCGGAATGGTCTCAACGAAGCAGCTTCCCTCCGCCGGGGAATCGAAGTAGAGAAGAGTTGGGCGAAGCGCTTGCGAACAGCTGAACAGCGAAGGGAGGAGGGTTCAAAGTATCAGCGGACGACGGTGGCGATAAATCGGCCTACAAAAATTGACTTCGTGCCCAAGTAAAGCCCATGTCCAACATTTGGGCCTCCATTTACTAAATTGTAAAATTACAAAATTTAATTATATATATCACAAACTTTTTAAAATTATCTTTTGAAAACGATATCATATTTTTCCCAAATATTTAAACATATATCGTAATATTTAAACATATATCATATTTTTTTTGCTGAAAAATGAAATAGTCCAATTCCACGTGCAAGTCCATTTATTTTTTAATCATTATTAAAACAAATGTATATTAAAAAAATAAATCAATAGTAAGAAAACAGTAATTATTTTAAAGAATCTTAATAAAGAAATCAAGAGAATTTAATATTTTATTTTGTTTATTTTTTTCTAAAAAATAGAAAAGTAGTAAAACCAATTATTTAGAAAAAAAATAAATTTTAATTAATTATTTAAATTTAAACGCCCTAACGTAAGTAAACTAAAAGAATAAGATTTAGAATTTTTATTCACTACTATTTTAATAATACATTTCCCCTGTATAACAAAAAATTTATTATTATTTTAATTATTGTTATTAATAAGTTTGATCTTCTAAATCTCAATAAATAAAAGGAAACTTAATATATTTATATAAGATATCTTACTATGATTTAAAAAAAATAGTAAGAGACATAATAAAGTATAATGTCATATTATGAATCCTCATTTTAAAAAAAAGAGTAGCCTTAAAAAAGGAAATAAATGAATAAATGTGTACACAACCATTATTTTAAAAGAATACTAAGCCGAGCAAAATTAAAAATAAACTTTGAATTTGTTTATCATTTTCGGAATAACAATTATCAATATTTTAAAAAAGTATCATCTCAAGTAAATTAACAAGAATTATCAGAGAGTTAGTTAAAAAAAATAATTGCATCATATTGTTTGAATTATCTGATTAGGTATTTTTAAAATTCTAATTTGAAATAATTTATACAATATCCAAAAGTTTTATGAATTATGAAAATAATTAAGAGTAAATAAGAAATAATTTGAGTGAGGAGTTTTAGTTCGATTAAATATGAAAAAAATAAACAGAAATTAAGAAGATAAATGAATATGACAATTTATGTAATTAGTTAATTATTTTTATTGGATGTCTACCAATAAATATTTTATTTTAAAATTTAATTTTTTTTATTTTCTATTTTTTCCTAGATAAGTGTTACGTAATAAATTAAATTTTTAATTTACTTCTAAAAAGAAAAATAACTCTAAGAAGATAGAATTGACACACAAATATAATGCAATATATATTATACAATGAAAATATATTGAATAAAACATAAATTTGATAGTTTAAGTAGTTTGTCATATTCAAATAATTTGAAATATTAATATTAATACAAAATAGTTGGAATATTCATTATGAAAGTGATGCGGGTATAGCAATTTTTAAATAGCATTCTGTGGATCTAAATATAAAACTTTTCTTTTAAACGTGATAATGCTTTACTTAAAAGTGGATATGCATAAATTGCTTTGTCAAAATGAGAGATCAAATAAAAAAGCTATAATTATATTCTGTATTTCAAATATAAGATAAGATGATTTTGATAAGAAGAGATCAATTAAAGATAAATTAAACAACAAAATACACTTATGTAAAGAAATATTTAACTAAAAAACTTAGACAAAACTATATATCAAATTATTATTATTTCACTATAAATTTATTACATTGTAGTGATAATAATATTAACTATTAAATTTTAACACAATGTACAAGTATTTAGGAAAATCGAGCTAATACAAAAGTCAAGTAAAATTTTACCTTCACATCAATGTTCTATAGTTCTTTTTGCTACCTTGAAGTATTTTATATATCTAATTAAATAAATATATAAAATATATTTTTATATTTATCAGTAGTGCTTTTGTATAGTTACATATATATATAGTAAAAAATGATAATAACCTGAACGTAAAAATTGTATTCTTTAATAAATAAAAAGTACTAAATTAATACTAACCAATTGTGACACTGATTCTTTATGAAGAAAGGTCAAAGTGTTGAAGTAATGAGACAGCTGAAAAATATTAGATTAATATATTTCCCATCTGGAAAACAAAGATTACATGATAATATCAGGCAAAAAGAGATTACATGATATAATCTGATTTTTATTTATATATATCATTAGGCAAAGCCAAGTGTGTACAAGTTTAATTTATGAAGCATCGATCACACAAAATTCAGAAGTAGATCATATATATTAGTGCAGCTGATGTTTGGTCTTCATAGCATTGATGGCCCTCGCAGGATCCAAACTCTTGGGGCAGGCGGCCGTGCAGTTCCTGATGGTCCTGCATCTGTAAAGCTTGCTATCGTCTTCAGTCAACGCCTGCAACCTCTCTTTTGTGAAATCGTCACGGCTTCAAAGAAATAATCACAATATTAAATTTGCATATCGTAAAGCCCATCCCAATTTAGCAAAAAGAAACCCAATGGCACGCTTCCTATTTTTTTTAAAAATTAACAGGGCAAATTCTATTATTTGCAGGACAGAGATAATAAAATAATAAATTAACTCGAGCACCATGAATGAATGGCATGGCATGTGTCGTGCTGAGTAGATAAAAGGCAGATGAATTTTCTTATCACTCTCCTTCTCCTTCTCACTCGACGACGCTGCTAGGAAACCCGCCTTTCCGCCGCACAATACGGTATCAACCGGAGGTCGATTCTATCATCGGCCAGTACGACTCGAACGAGCTCGGAGAGGCAAAGACGTGGATGTAGAATTCGAGTACTCTCGTAAAGTATACGCAAATCGGGTTGAACTCTCATCGCCGACACAGAATGACATTTTGGATCTTCCGACAATGCAATGACTCCACCACTTTCCCTGAATTTTGTTTCATTCAATTGGGATGCATTCGAGCCTGTCCGCACTAGGGTTTTGCGTCTTTTTATCACATAGAGAGTTCGACTACCCTATCTTCCGGGTCTCAATTCAAATCCATGGAAGCGTTGATGTTGCGCTTGGTTTCCGTAGTGTGACGCGCTCTGTCCAAATAATCACCAATTGTCGTCAAACACGGGTGAGGTGTTGGAGATCAACAGTCATTATCCTCAGTCAATACCCAAGACATAATCTCACTATTTGTAGCATTGGTTATGAGGTGAGGTTGAATAAGACCGCAGCTGTACAGATACTCCATCACGGTGGTAAAAACATCTATGACCAATTAGTTGTGAAGGATATTAGTTGAATGAGATGTTAATATGTGATTGATGTTTAGCTTGATTTGTGTATCATTTAATTAGGAACTTATAATTAATTCTGATGCTTTAATACACAGTGATAATAAATGATATAATTAGTTTAGCAAGCAATTATATATATAATACATATATGTATGAATGCTAATTTTATGGGATTAATTAGTATGATCAGAGTCCGGGTATTCAATAGTAAATGGGATATAAATTAAGTTAAATCGTGATGTTTGTTAGTAAAATTATGTCTAGTACTAATGGAGGGATAATATTCTAAAATATGGAAAGAGTATCAAAAGTGTATTTATGCAAGTAGATATACCAAACGTCTAAATTGTGAAATGACACATGTAGGTACAAGTATATACATATATAGATAAATATTAAATGCAAATATATGCATTATTTTTGGATAAACATTAACTACAAAATATCTAAATGCAGGAGATCAATAGACATAATGTAACACAAACTAGCGGACAAATTAATATTAGAAACTAATTAGTAGTAATGGTAAGATAACTTTGGTAAAAAAACATATCCGTAAATTACGACCACCAATTAATGGAAAAATAGACTTGGGAAATAACTTATAATAAATGAAAATAATCAGATTGGATTGTTATTGATTTTAAACATAATATCAAATTTATTCTTAATAAGGAAGGATTGATAAGTGGTAAATTATCAATTATTAGATAGTAATCCTAAATTATAACTATTTCATGTGAAATTGACTTGACTAATAAATTAGATAACTGGAATAATATTTTTTTTACTAATCATTGGTTATAGTGGTGATTTGGCAATGATATGAAAGATAATTTATATTATCTTAGAAATTTATTTCAAATATTAAATTCATAATAATCATAATCAAATTCGAGATGATAATTAATGTATATTATCTACAAATACTAAATAATAATTATATTTTTGGGCGATCATTATGGTTTATGTGTGATGTAGTTATATTATTAAACAACAACCGATGCTAATAGAACTTTGATCGCATATTTGATAAGGTTCATCGGTCATAGATTTACTCAGATGCAAGAGAACCAATGACGTTAAACGGGATCGCGGTGAAGGAATTCCACGATAATAGATATAATCACATCATTAATGATCCAATTATCATTTTTTTAAAATTTTATGATTAATTATATTAATTAATAATGTGATTGTCTCTTGAGTTATTATCGTGATGTGTGAGATTCGATTTTTTGTTGTTTTGATATGAATTTTGCTTTGTGATTTTCATGGATTCAGATGTTGTAATAATATTAATTTATTGATGTGAATTTTTTGAATGTGTTATCATGTGATATTTTAATGAATCCTACATGAAATTCTTTATATACAAATATGTATTTTTCATAAAGATATTAAGATACATCATGCATAAGCATTAAAGCATGCATGATGACTCATGTAGGAGTGAAGTGATGACTAATAATGATCGATGTATGATGATGAAAGACCCTCATAGTGACGAGCTACGACTTGCATGGATGAAATGTCCCTCTCGTGGATGATGAGATTGTCCATAATAACAAAAGATCCTCACATTTTAGAACGACGACCCACATGAGTGAGGTATTCCTCTCGTGAAGATGTGATGCCCTCATAGGGTCAAGTGATCACTCGCGTGAGTAAAATGTCCCTCACGAGGAGTGAGGTCATCGTGTGTTGAGCGACAACTCACGTAGGTGAGATGACCTTCATGTATGATGATGATGTACTCACAATACATGCATTACACGTGGACATAATTCATTGCATGACCCATATTTCACTTTGCATATTGAATTACGTATGATAATGACTTGTGCCTGAATTTTGAATTGTGATTTTGGTGCGAATTTATTTTTAATTTTTCATAATTTGTGAAATTTTGTTCCTCCCTTGGCCCTTCCTGTTCACCCCTCCATTGATTATTTTTTTATGCTTGTAGATGCGGATGAAGTATGCTCCTCGAAAATTAATAGATTGATGTTCTCAACATTCTCACCGAGCACTTAAAAAAATAATTATGATTATGAGTGTGAAATGAACTTGTAGAGAATGATAGTTATTCTTTTATATTATTTCAAAATATATACATTTATCTTTTTTTTTTGAATCCTAGTACATTTTATTATCATTGTTACGATGGAGTGTCGTTGGACTCTTCAAATATCTAGCCCATTTATTTTTGATATATTTCAATTTTATCTTGTATATACGATTCGAGATTGATCCAATACTATACGATTCGAGATTGATCCAATGCTATACGTATATGTTATTGTGACTTGAAATATTATACCCTGTACTCAAAATTGAAAAAAAATGAAAAAAAAGGGAATCTGTTGCGGTAGCGGAGGGCTTGGGCCGTTAGTGAAAACTTATAAATATGAGTTAGGATTTTATGATGTACTCTCTTCTTCTGACATAGTAAAAACTCTTTGGCGGCGGCCTTCTTTGCCCGTGGATATTTCTCTCTTGTTCACATTGATCAAGAGAGTTTTACCACGTTAAAAATTTGCGTGTCAATATTTCTTTCTCGTTTTATTCGTTGTTTTGATTTTTGGTCGATCTCTCGCCTTATATATTCCCAACAAATTGGTATCAGAGCACAAGGTTTTTCGTAATCAATTTTTCGACGATGACTACAACAAAATTTAACATCGAGAAGTTTGACGGCAACACAAATTTTAGTCTGTGGCAAGTTCGGATGCTTGCCATCTTGGTTCAGAACGGATTGAAGAAGACGTTATCAGGAAAGAAACCTGATACTATGGAGACGTCCGCCTGGGAGGAACTTGATGAGAAAGCCATGTCCGCGATCCAGTTATGTCTGACGAATGATGTTCTTCAAGAAGTCCTCGCAGAGAAGACGTCAGCAAATCTATGGCTCAAGTTGGAATCTCTGTACATGACAAAAATCCTAGCGAATCGACTTGTGTTGAAGCAGCGGCTGTACACCTTTCGTATGACAGAAGGTACATCGATCAGATCTCATATTAGCGAGTTTGTTACCCTTATCAACGATTTGAAAAACGTAGATGCTAAGGTTGATGATGAAGATCAGGCGTTATTGCTTCTATGCTCTTTGCCATCTTCATATAAAACCTTTAAAGAAACTATGATCTACGGTAGGGACAAACTTACTTTTGATGATGTGAAAGGCAGACTTCTGAGTAAAGAAAAATTGGACAATGAATTGGGATCCAGCAGCAAATCAGAAGAGCATGCCTCAGGTTTGATCGCAAGAGGCAGACATCAAACAAGAAATCCGAATCAAGATAGATTCAGATCTAAATCGAAGCATAGAGATAAAGTCTGCAATTATTGTAAGAAAAAGGGTCATATCAAGGCAGAGTGTTACAAATTGCAAAACAAAAATAAGAAGTTAAATGAGAGCAATGACAGGGGAAATCAGAAGCCAGATGTTGCAGATGCAAGTGTAGCCGAGAGCGAAAATGAAGATGTTTTGGTTGTGACGACGACTAATAAATCCAGATCTTCAAATGAATGGATTCTCGATTCTGGATGCTCATATCATATGTGTCCTAATAAGGATTGGTTCTCCACATACAAGCCGATTGAAGGTGGAGTTGTTCTTATGGGCAATAATGCAGCTTGTAAGACTATTGGTATTGGGTCTATTCAGATTAAGATGTATGATGGAGTTGTCCGGACCTTAACAGATGTCAGACATGTTCCTGATCTGAAAAAGAATCTCATTTCTCTGGGTGTTTTGGACTCAAATGGCTGCAAAGTTGTTATAGAGTCAAATGGAATGAAGATTTCTCGGGGTGCTCTTGTCCTGATGAAAGGTTCAAAAATTGGTAGCTTGTATGTGCTTCTTGGTTCAACTGTAACAGGTTCCGTAGCTGTTTCATCATCCATTTCAGAAGAAGAGTCTACAAAATTATGGCACATGCGTTTGGGCCATATGAGTGAGAAGGGCATGCAAGTTCTAAGCAACAGAGGTCTTCTTCCAGGGCCAAAAGTTGGAAAGTTAGAATTATGTGAACATTGTATCTTCGGAAAGCAAAAGAGAGTCAGTTTCAATTCGGCAATTCATAGGACGAAGGGAACCCTAGATTACATCCATTCAGATTTATGGGGTCCTTCTCAAGTTCCTTCAAAGGGAGGTAATAGATATATGCTTACATTTATTGATGACTTCTCTAGAAAAGTTTGGGTCTACTTTCTGAAACATAAAGATGATGTCTTTGAAACATTCAAGTTATGGAAAATTTTGTTAGAAAAACAAACTGGAAAAGTTGTTAAGAGACTGAGAACAGATAATGGGCTGGAGTTTTGTGGTTCAAAATTTAATGACTTCTGTGAGAAAGAAGGTATTGTAAGACACCGTACAGTTGTAAAGACTCCACAACAGAACGGCGTCGCAGAAAGAATGAACAGAACTCTACTTGAAAGAGCTCGATGCATGTTATCAAATGCAGGATTAGGAAAGGATTTTTGGGCAGAAGCTATCAACCTGGCATGTCATTTAGTCAATCGATCCCCTCATCGATCATTGGATTTGAAGATTCCTGAAGAAGTATGGTCAGGTAGTCCTCCTAATTACTCACATTTAAGAGTTTTTGGTTGCCCTGCATATGCATATGTAAATGATGGAAAACTTGAACCTAGAGCTAGAAAATGCATATTTCTTGGTTATAAATCTGGTGTTAAAGGTTATAGATTATGGTGTTCTGAAAATAAGAAATTTATTTTGAGTAGAGATGTTACTTTTGATGAATCTGTGATGCTTCACTCGAGAAAAGGGTTGTCTGTGATTAATGATACAGGAAAACAGAATGCTTTGGAGAAGGTGGAGCTGGAACTTATCAATTCTTCTGATGAAAATAAAGATGTTCAAACTAGAGATATTGCTCCTGAAGTTCAAGTTTCTTCTGAGGCTCAGCAACAATATATGTTGGCTCGTGATAGACAGAGGAGAGAAACAAAGGCACCACAAAGATTGGGTTTTGAAGACTTGGTAGCTTATGCTTTAAGTGTTGCTGAAGATATTGAATTTCCTGATCCTTCCACATATAAAGAAGCTATACAAGCTCCAGATTATACCAGATGGGTAATAGCTATGCAAGAGGAGATGGAGTCTCTACAAAAGAATGGCACTTGGGAGCTTGTGAAACCACCAATTAACAAGAAGATTGTTGGCTGCAAATGGGTGTTTAAGAAGAAGGAAGGACTTAGTAATGAAGACACTAAGTACAAGGCAAGGTTGGTTGCAAAAGGTTACAGTCAGGTGGAGGGAGTTGATTTTCATGATGTGTTCTCTCCAGTTGTAAAACATACTTCAATTCGTACTTTACTTGCTATTGTTGCTATGCATAATCTTGAACTTGAGCAGCTAGATGTAAAGACAGCATTCCTACATGGTGATCTTGAAGAGGACATATACATGGAGCAACCAGAGGGTTTCCATGTTGAAGGTAAAGAAGATCATGTATGTCATCTTAAGAAGTCCTTGTATGGACTCAAACAATCTCCTCGCCAATGGTATAAAAGGTTTGACTCATTTATGTTAAGCATTGGTTTTATGAGAAGTAAGTATGATAGTTGTGTCTATTTGCATCAGCTTGCTGACAGATCCTTCATCTATTTGTTGCTATATGTTGATGACATGTTGATTGCAGCTAAGAGTATATCTGAAATCAACAGTTTGAAAGCTAAATTAAGTTCTGAGTTTGATATGAAGGATCTTGGAGCTGCTAAGAAAATATTGGGATGAAAATATCTGGAGATAGACACTCAGGAAGACTTTTTTTCTCTCAGCAAAAATACATTGAAAAAGTCTTGGAGCGATTTGGAATGCATGATGCAAAGTCAGTTAGCACCCCTATTGCAGCACACTTCAGACTCTCAGGTACATATTCTCCACAATCAGATGATGACATAAGGTATATGTCAAAAGTTCCATACTCTAATGCAGTTGGTAGTATTATGTATGTTATGATTTGTACTCGTCCAGATATATCTCATGCAATTAGTGTTGTCAGTAGATACATGTCTAATACAGGGAAGATGCACTGGCAAGCAGTTAAGTGAATTTTGCGATATCCAAAAGGCACGTCTGAAGCATGTTTAAAATTTGGTAAGAGTACAATTGGTCTAGTTGGTTATGTTGATTTAGATTTTGCAGGAGATTTGGATAGAAGAAGATCTCTCACAGGTTATTTTTTCACTATTGGTAATTGTGCTGTTAGTTGAAAAACTATTTTGCAGCACACAGTAGCATTATCCACCACTGAAGCAGAATATATGGTTGTTACTGAAGTTGTAAAGGAAATCATCTGGTTGAGATGATTAGTTGAAGAATTCAACATGAATGAGGAAGCTACTAGTATATACTGTGATAATCAAAGTGCAATACACCTTACAAAATATCAGATGCATCATGAAAGGACAAAACATATTAATGTGAGATATCATTTTGTTCGTGATATAGTGCAAAGGAAAGAGGTTCAAGTTTAGAAGATCAGCACTCATGACAATCATGCAGATATGATGACAAAGAGCTTACCTATTGCCAAGTTCGATTTTTGCTCGGACTTGATTGTCATCTCACAAAGAGGAAGTTAAGCCTTGATGGCCATTTGACAAAGGAGGATATTATGAATTTTTTTTATTATTATTATTTTAAGAGTTATGTAAAATTCAAATCAAGGTGGAGATTTGTTATTGTGACTTGAAATATTATACCTTGTACTCAAAATTAAAAAAAATAAGAGAAAAAAAAAAAGAAAATCTGTGACGATAACGGAGAGATTATGTTAGGGTTTTATGATGTACTCTCCTCTTCTTACATAGTGAAAACTTTTTGGTGGCGGCCTCCTTTGCCCGTGGATGTTTTCCTCTTGTTCACATTGATCAAGAGAGTTTTACCACTTTAAAATTTTATGTGTCAATCTTTCTTTCTCATTTTATTCGTTGTTTTGATTCTTGATCGATCCCTCGCCCTATATATTCCCAACAGAAGATTATAAAAATTTGAATTTGAATTAGTCGATGATTAAAATCTCATATCTTATTGTGCTATACTGCTATGTATATATGTGCGTACCTGTCGGAGACCCATCGGTAGGCGTGGATTAGTGCAGCAGGACCCATGAACTCTTCTGGGTTCCACCAGTAGGCAGGGCAGGCCGTGCTGCAGCAGGCGCAAAGGATGCACTCGTACAGCCCGTCCAGCTTCTTCCGATCCTTGGGCGACTGCAGGTACTCTTTGCCGCTCTCAGGTTTCCTCTTCGTCTTCAGCCATGGCTCAATCGACCTGCATGCAGTGAGCATGTACATGTTTGCAACTATATACTTAAAGCTAACTTTATATAAGGTCATGTACTATGTATATATATATATATACTTGTGTTGCTGGTAGAAGTTTGTCAGGTCGACGACGAGGTCCTTGATGACGAACATGTGCGGGAGAGGAGTGATCATGGTGGCCTTCGAGGTGTTTGTGTCGACAGGTTTAAGGCAAGCCACGGTGTTGTCGCCATCGATGTTCATGGAGCAGGATCCACAGATGCCCTCCCTGCATGACCTCCTGAAGGTGAGACTTGAATCATGCTCCGCCTTAATCTTTTGCAGCACATCCAAAACCTTATACAATACCATGTGAAATTACTAACAAAGATCATACACTGATACACGTATATAATTCTAAGAAGCAGATGTAAGAGGGTGTGTATGTAACATACCATAGGACCGCAAGTGCTCAAGTCGACATGGAAGGACTGGAGGAAGGGCTTGTCGGGCTTATCAGGGTTCCACCGATAGATTTGGAACTCCTTCGTCGCCGGCTTCTCCGGCAGCCTGGAGACGTTCTCGACGACGCCCTCGGCGTGTTCCAGAGCCTTGGGGTGGCCCTTCAACACCGGGAAGTGGCTGTCCGGCGACGGTGGCGCCTCCCTCCTCATGAAGTCTGCCACCTTTCCCACGCCATCCTTGAACCAGTTCCTCAGCTGCCACCTCTTCCTCAGCATCACGGCCGCCCCAATTCCGATCTCTTCCCGAAATCAACCACAATGTTTTCGTTTCTCAATCGATCCTGCCGATTATAATAATTTTGTTGTGCATGTTCGGTGGCTGATGTGTTGAGCACAGTGTTGGCACCGCAGGCAGACGGTGTGGCACGCGCATGGGTCATCATGGACAGATGGCAGCGCCAAGCGTTAGAGTTTGGAAGAAAAATGACGTAAAAAAATGGTGAAACGTAACTCCTCAATGTTACACTTTGTTTTGAAAGAGTTCAGTAGATGACTGTTTATTAGTTCACAATATAAATCATTAAACTTTAAATTTATAATTTAAATAAATTAACTTAATTTATGCATTTTAATCGTTACAATATAAATTTTAATAATTTAAAATATAAGATAAACGTATAGTATATTAGTATGTACTAATATTACACCGCTATTTTTCCTTTATTTCACTTTTTAATACATTTTTTTTCCGAAAAATGAAAAGGAGCGATGATCATATCTGCCCAAATATATGTCCAAGAAAGATGGCCCAGTAAAGAAACGTATAGCCCACTTTAATGATGCCTGTTTCTTTTCTTTCTTAACCGTTTCCCTATTTTCGTTTTACTATATTTTCACAAAATTTTCATTTTAAAGAAAACATTATATTTTTCTATTAGGATTTATCATTTTGTACTTTTAATAAAATTGAAACAATTATTTTAGTTTCTATCTTTTTAATATTTTAGACAAAAGTATTTTCTTGAATTGTTGTTATTAACCAAACAAGCTAGGTCGTCCTATTACTATTTCACTAGGAAAATTGTGCCCTAGCTTAAATTTCCTTAAAAGAAATTATGCAAATCCGAAAGCTAGTAATTTAACATGTGGTGAGACAAATCTTGATAGTCGTTACATCAATTTGCTAAAATTATATTTATTCGACTGATAAATAAAATAGAAATACATGTTGGTTAAGTGTTTGTGAGGTGGACTGGATCTAGTTCATGGCTCTTCTCCATTATTAGATTTTACAAGCCAATTGCATCTCCACAGTTCAGATAATAAGTATATCCAAGAAGCAAAGTACGTTGTACGTACGTCCAAATTTTCCATATACATGCAGCAACTTCATCTTTCTTGTAACCCATCCATGTTTCTCACTATACATGGCTCAATGTCTTTGATAGCTGAAATCAAAGTCTCAATTTGGATAAAGATACATGACATTTCTTAATGGGCATACTAAACTCAGAAAAGTAGTGATCCTAACAAAATAAAATTAGAAGGTTAATGGGGTAGCACTACAGGGAAAAGTGATCATGAAGGATATATATGAACATCTAAATAACAAATCTTGGGCTTGCATAAGGTAAATTGCATAGTGAGCTTTGTAAAATCTAACCTATATAAGGGGTTAAGGAAAACATAACAGTGCCAAGATTGGTTGATATAAAACTTTTGTCCACCCTTAATTAACTTGTAAATACTATAGAGGGTGTTTAGTAGTGGATTGGCAAAAAAAAAGTGAACATATATATACACATAAAGGAAGAGTATGATCATTAGTCAAAGAGTAGCTGGCTGAAGAGCAAGGTTTAGGAAAAGTTCATGGAGGAGATGCACACAGAAGGCATATATATGTGGCTTGCTTTACACCCACACATTGCTCCTTCAAGCAAAACTGTCACCATATCCATCCATCCTTGTGTTGTTCGCTGATACGTTTGTGGTTGCCTCTAAAAAGATAGCAAGATCTTTGATTGTTGGAATGAGGTGTGGGGACGCTTAAGATGATGCCAATTTTCATCTCTCTCTCTCTCTCTCTCTCTCTCTCTCTCTCTCTCTCTCTCTCTCTATAAAAGAACTGTTAATGATAAATGTTTTTTTTTGCTAAATGCCAGCTTATTCATGCTAAGAGTAGTGGAATTAATCCTCTTAATTAAAGAGTTAAATTAAATGGGGTGGTGACTGTTTAGAATTTTGGAATTATTGGTTATCTTATATTGTATCAGTGGTCAAGAATTTAGAGTACGATGAAACTTCTGTTAAAAAATATTTTCTTACTTAATGATCCATGCGTTGGACTAAACCATGCCAAAGTTATCAATAAAATTGGAGACTGTTAACATGATAAATATAAAAGTTTTTATAAGAGTTTAAGCTTTATGGATAACTCGTCTAATTTATATTAGAAGTTCCTGATTTCGAATTTGTTAAAAATTAATTTTAACGTGATGGCGGGGTATCAAAGTTGTCAAAATAAAAAAAATCCATGAGAGGAACATAATCACATAGATGCATAACACCCTTTTCATTTATGTATACGTGTTATTTTCAAACATCTACCTCGAATTAAAGTAGCCAAAAGAATAATTGGAGAAAAGTTAAAGGTACGACTTGGTCTCGAATACTATCGTTGGTCAAATTCAAATGCCACTTTTGAAGATGATTCATGAGCTAATGGTTTCAACTTTTGTGTGTATATATATAGAATACTTAAAAAAAATCAACTAGTTCTTAGTTTGAAGAGTTTGAGTAATTGGTTTACTTTTAGATGACCAAATTCGTTTGATTTGGCATGACATGCAATATGTTCCAACAGCTGTTTTAATCCGAATGTTCTTAACAATAAAAAATACTACGTCTTGGTCTCAAGAACAAAATAAAATTGACTCTCTCTCTCTCTCTCTCTCTCTCTCTCTCTCTCTCTCTCTCTCTCTCTCT
>LTAE01000838.1:53516-68777 GCA_001647135.1 Pontederia paniculata
TCTCTCTCTCTCTCTCTCTCTCTCTCTCTCTCTCTCTCTCTCTCTTATTAGTATAAGTTATGATCAATTAATATGTATTCCGCATTTCATTCATAAGCTGATAAATTATCTTTTTGGAAAAAAAGAAATCGATCATATGTGTGAATCCGGCTGCAATTGAATTCAACTCGCGTGTATGTGTGAACATTTTAAAAGTCTACACAAATTTAAACAGCGGATAAGTTTTTTTTATAATTCGAGAAATATGTTGTATTCGAGACGTTGCCATTAACGTGCATTTGACAAGTCACATGGTCAAGATGTCCTTGACTTGGAAATGACCTAACAAGTCATTCTTTGCTTGCATATAATATCGATTTATTACTCCTATAATGTTAACATTATTAATTCTCCCGTAGTTACTGCAATCGATATTATTTCGACAAGATACATATCATATCACATATGTTCACTGTCCTCGTAGATTGGTACGTTAAATGCGGTAAAGTTCAAATGTAATATGTGAATTAGGTAGATTGCCAGGAACAGTTGACCAGTCAAAAGTTTGACTCTAACGAGATGACTTGAGAAGATTTGGTCCTTTACATGAAGGACACCGTCTAGAAGCAGGGAATGGATGGATGTGTATAATAAAGATATATGTGAAATTGTGAATATAATACCAACATAGAGCTAAGTCCAACTTCTACGTTTCTGGATGCATGACATATATTTCGCATATCTAAGTTGCTTTCTTGCTTTGTGATGCAGTTGAAAGATATGACAGACAATGATGTAGTGAGATGTGGGCGACAAAGTTTTAGTTTGAGCATTAATCTAAGAAGGACCACTTTGTTTATATACAATTAGTTTCCAGTGATATAAAATTTTGTCAAGTGCTATCTGACAATATCAATAAGGACATATGAATGGTATATATGCAATGTTGGGAGAAAACTAAAACTTGTCAATGTTATAGGAGAATATTAACTAATTTGATGGGTTTGTAATATGATCAAACTTATTATTTCATTTATTAAAAAAATTAATAATGTATGATTGTATGATTAAGTCGGAAGGGTTAATAATTTAATTTTGGTTTTCTCAACTAATTAACTATAAAAAAATCCTCAATACAGACAAAAAATTGTATAATTTGCAAGTAAAAACTAAAATTTATGATAAAAACAATCAATTTTTATTTTTATTTTTTCTTAACTAATTAATCAGTACAAAATCTCCTCAATTTATGGTAAAAATTGTATAATTTGGGAGTAAAATTTCAATTTTATGATATAATTTGCAACATTTTTTGGGTGCAAATGAACGATTGTTCTTATGAATATGTACAGAAAATTTACTGCTCTAAATCAGAATATGTATAGCAATAAACATAAAATGAAAGTTCCTGCATTGGTAATCATAAAATTACTATTTGGTTAAAATTAACTGACAAGAGAACTTGCGTAGAAATATAGACATAAACCGAATTAATACAGATAAATAAATCTTGAAAATGGAATGTCTATATAAGATGATCGAATTTTGTATGATCATTATTGGATTAGGAATTGTGTATATTTAGTATTCTAAAAAGGAATTACATCAGAATTAACTATAATGTAAATGTTGTAATTATATAGTGTTTACTAACCTATCCTACAAAAAAAACCTATAAAATAGAAAATCTATTCAACCCGAAAGAAATTGAAAATAGGTTAGTTAGAATATTATTAATTAGTTCTTATACTTTTATTACCTCTTCAATTACATTGAGTATTATTATAACAAGTTATTTGTATATAATTGACTGTGAAAGTTATTAAGCTAAAATTAATATTTCAATATAATTTCATTTGATATTTTAAACTAATTTGATGTAGTTAAATATGAATTCTTATAAACGTTGATTTTTTTAATTTGATTATAATTTTGGAATTATTAAGTTTTCAATATTTAATGTGATAAATTTTATCTTACTATCTTTAATTTTTTTTAAAAAAATATTATTATCTAAAACTAGATTCCCGACTCGAAAAAGTTGTAAACGCCTAGATCATTTCTTTTTTTCTTTTTAAATAATTTAGGATGATCTTTTATGCTTAAAACATGATCCAAATTTATAGGTCGATTATCTACACGCGAAAAATCCACCAAATCAAAACAACTTTCAACCCTACTAAGTTACTAACCATACTCTTGGTATCAAATTAAATTTTAATATTAATAGTTTTAATATTTGATTTTTAGTTTTGTTTGTTTAATTAAACTCATCATCTCCTTTCTGATCGAACAAACTCATTTGCACTAAAACATTTTTGCCATTATTTATCATTAATAATAAATAAAGGGTTAGAGAGTTTTTTTCTTTTTTTTTTTTGCTTTGATCGAATCATCAAACCTTCCAAAGGAAGAAAGGCTGAGAAAAGTTGGTGAGTTGGGTTGAAAACTTCACATCTCAAAACAAACAAAAAAGAAGCTAAGATAAATTTTGGAAGTATTTACCTGCCATTCATAAAGGCACCCAACCCCCCTTTTAATACCACTATCTATTGAATACTTTGATTTTTGTTTATCGATTATCTTATCCTAATTATTTTATTGAATTATGTGATAGATATAACCACCTTTTATATATAATACTGGAAAAATAAATGTACCAGTTCATCTAAGAAAGAGAGATTGAATTAAATCGTTCGTTGAAGTCTCGCCAAACACCTCATTAAGCAGCGCAGCACCTTTAGCAGACAAACGAAATGAAGTAAAGTTTAGTAATTAATTGGATGTGTCTGATCATGTACCGAATTCCAGTATTATATCAATCACCTTTTGCTAGAATAATTAGAATCTTAATTGTCATCTTGATCACGATAAATATATGTATCTTAACATGATAATTTTGAAAAATTATTATTGAAATTAGACTTCAATTCCTATTTTTAATGTTATATTATTTGGCTTAATGTCGAAAAGTCACTATAATGCATTAATGCTCATACATGATGCTTTTTTTCTGATTTTGTTGTGTTTTAACACAAAAATATATATCTTTCAAAGTTGACCAAAATGTTGTGCACAATTAAATATTCTTAAGAAAAACATTTTTTCTCTCGTCTAATAAATACGTATGAGATAATTAATATATAATTTAATTTCAATATTCAGTACAAAATAAGATGTAAAAAAAATTATAAAGATATTTTCCTTAATGAAGCGTTTCTTTTACGATTTATTTTCATTGAAACTTTAGCGGCACACATGTATAAATCATATTCGATAAATTTAATTAGCTAATTGGCATATGGCGAGATAATTATGAAAAAATATTCTAAAAATTCTTCTAATATTTTATACTCATATAATTTAATTATTCCTAAAAGTTCATTCAATTATAAGTGATGTCATTGATGATTAAGAGGATTTTATGAAAGATTGTTAGGAGGCTATAGAATTTTGGTTCATAAAATATAAAAAAAAACAAATTACCAAACGCACATAATAATCCCCATCAAAAAATTATTCCAATCAAGTGCGAATCCATCAATGGTCATGTCACTTAGGCCGACCACATGTAACCCTCCTGTTGGGAGCAGTCACTGATGTGTGAGTTGTGACACCTTTTTTTTTATTTCCCTTCCGTGTTACAACACAAATTTGCACACAAAAATGTATAAAAAGAATTGGAATCTGCCGATAAGAAAGGAACAAATTTAGATCATGCAATAAACAAATTGCACTTATTAATTAATTATCATGCGAGTCAATGGATGTTAACGTGATAAATTTCTTCTTTCTTGTGTCCCTATAATTGCTCATGCTAACACTTGTCCCGGTAGCTTTCTAGTGTTTGATGTCTGTACTCTTTCTTTAAGGTTCTTTATTATTATAAAATAAAATATTATTGTTCACGAAGAAAAGGTTTCCGTGTGATCTCTCGTTGCAACCATCTTGAATGATGTGTCACATTAGTGGTTTAATCCTTGTCCTCAAATTCGCATCACCTTCTTGTGGTTCACACCGCTACACTGATTACATAGAATAAACAAATAAACACACATTTCTTTGTACTCATGGAATTCACATTAGAGAGAGATTAATATACTAATAGGATTTGGAGTAGATTGTTAAATAATTTACTTATTTAAAGAGAAATGAAATTTGAGTTTTTCTATACACAATTTTTTTGTTTGGAGTTTAACTCAGCGAATCAGGATAAAAATTAAATTAATAAATTAAATTCGTGGTCAGTGCACATTTCATATAAATTAAAAAATTAATGTCACTTTCTAAATATTAGGATGTCAACCTAAAAAAATTGATATGTTCATCAAATAGATAATTCATTTTATTAGTGTATTATTTCTTATTTTAGACTCATGCATGCAAAATGACTTTAAACTGTTCCAATTATGACTTTAAACATTTTGTATAGAGATTTGTATAGAGATGAATTCATTTTTATTTAATCAAATAACTTTGCATTCATTTTTGTATGTATTTCTTCATTGTGTTTCAACCCATGCATGCAAAGTTATTTTCTTGTAGTACCTCTATTGGTATCTAATTTATATTATAAATTAATTATTATTTTTTATCTTTGAACGCGTTTCATAATTAGTATGTTGTTTGAAATCACTGAATATTTTTTAAATTTAATAAGCAAGTCTTGTGCCCCTCAGCCTGTTAGTCATATTTATCATATTAGATTTTTTGTTATAAAAGAATAAAACATAGGGAGCGGTGGTGCCATTCCCTTTTTTCAATATGTTTTATCATATTATTATATTTTTAAAAATAAATTTAATATATTATACATTATGATATAAGAATCATTTAACAAGTCGAAGAAGATGGTTAAAGAAAAACACGATGATTAGCTGGAAAAGGAACAATTTTAGAGAAGTAAACATGATACAATATTAAATGCTATATATATATATATACTTAAAATGACCTACATGATACAATATTAAGCCACAAACAAATACATCCTCTAAGAAAATTAATTATAAGCACCACCATTCCACTCTCTCTCTCTCTCTCTCTCTCTCTCTCTCTCTCTCTCTCCTGGTTGCAGATTGACCAGCCACCATCCAGCCGTTCTCTCTCCTCGAAGGAGGGCCCCACCAGAGCTGCAAAAAATTGCAATCTTCTTTGAAGATCTTTTTCAAGTGGAAACATGATCAGCTGAAGCCGCCCCTCCTCCTCTTTTACACACGCAAAGGCAGTAGTACTGAGCTACCCCAACCCAACCCCCCTCCTCTCTCACCTTTTTTCCTTCTTCCTCCTCCTTCTCCTCCTCCAACCCTCTTCTACTTTCTCTCTCCTCCCCCTTGCCTCATCTTCACAAGCCCTCAGGCAGATCTAAGAACCCTGTCAAGCTACTACTTTCTCTCTCTTTCTCATTCATTCCTGAATCATTCATTCTATGTGATGAGAAGATCCACTGATCTCTTTTGGAAAGAGTGTCTACTTTCTCTCTCCCTCTATCTCAGCTTTCTAGGATGATCACCTCTTTCCTCCATCTCACTTTTAGCTTCATCCTTTGCAGTGGTCAGGACTAAATTCTGAGCTTCAGATCCTGTCAATCCTCATATTTTCTTCTTATATATGTTCACTTTGTTCTTCTAAATATCCCTCATGGACTCTGGGAACAGCGGCAGTCTTCAGTCCTCCAGCTGCGGCGACGACGACTTCGACTCGGCCTTCTTCCACTCCACTTCCTCAGCTGTTATCGGCGCCGGAGGCGGCGCCGTGTTTCCACCACCGCCACCATCGTCGACCTTTCCCTACCACCAGTTTCTAGACTCTTTCTACCTCGACTCCTCATCTCTCCTTCCCCTCGACGCCACCGCTCCAAACACAGCTGCGCCTTGGCAACCTCATAGCACTCTCCGCCCCTCGCCTAATTGCACCACTACCGACACCTTCCCCTCCCTCTCAGTAGTTCCTCCGTCCTCCTTGTCGCCGTCGTCCAACAACTCGCTCACTTCGTCGACCCGCAGCGCCGTCGCCTTCAGTCCGTCGTCATCCGCTCGACCGCAAGAGCAGTCCGCAGCCGCGGCTCCAGCCACCGCCACCGCACCCGCGCCGCCCGCCCGGAGCTCCAAGAAGCGCACGAGGGCCTCACGTCGAGCCCCGACCACGGTGCTCACCACTGACACTTCCAACTTCCGCGCGATGGTCCAAGAGTTCACCGGCATCCCCTCGCCACCTTTCGCCGGGAGCGCCTCCCCGTCCCCCTTCGTGCGTTCGCGCCTCGACGCCATCCACTCGGCGACCGCAGGCGGTCTGATCATACCGCCGCCTTCCTACCTCATCCGACCATTTCCACAAAAGTTCCAAGGTCCTTTTGGTAGTACTTCTAACGCCACCATTCCCATCTCTTCTCCTGCTTCATCTACTAATTCGATCACCAGCACTGGTGCAGCTACTAATAGCATGTCCATTGCCAATACCATTACCACTTCTATACCAATGGCCACTACTAATATCGTTAATCCAACCAATAACTACCAACTACCTTCACCTGGTTCAGTACTTGGCAGCCAAATCCAATCCCTCGTTAACCCCCAAAACTCGCTCCTTAACTTCCAATCTTTACAGCAGCCACAACTCCGTGCAAAGTACACACCATCCACCATGTCGTCACCAGCTGTGCCCTTCACTAGCTCAAGGCTTCAAACTATGCCCAGCTCGTCCGCTGAGTACGGCTCAAGCAACCTCCTGTTTCCACCGGGATTGCTCGTCGGATCGCCGGAAGGCGTGCGCTCGAGCTGGACCGGCCACCCCGGGTCGTCTGCATCCATCGATCTAGCGCGGCCGCAATCGGACTACGTCGGCTCTTCGCAGCAAAGGCCAGTCGGCGGCAGCACTTGCAAGATGAACTTCTCGGCGTCGGGCTCGTCGGAGACGGGCGTGGACCGGGCAGTGGAGAACGCCAAAGCTGGTTCGAGGAGCGAAGGTATGGTGGAGTCATGGATTTGTTCTTCCGATTAGCCGTAGAGCTGAAGAGATATAGCTAGGAAGAGAAGAATGCTCTTATATTTACAGCTACAGTTGGCACTCCATTGCCATAGTTATCCTTAGCATGCATAATTAACATCCATGTAAATATAAGGCTCGTTTCAGGAGCTCTCTTTAATCCTTATACATCCACGTAAACTTCTCAGCCACATTAACTTTTGTTACATTGTGTTGATACTGTACTTTCGTAGTGTTTAAGAGATCAGAACGCCAAAGGGATATGAACAGAAGCCATGAACGTTAATTAGGGTATTAGTGCATGCAGACTGCAAACACACAACAATGTGATGAGGAAATGATGTTTGTAGGAGTAGCTGCTCAAGTTCGTGCGTTCCATTATGTTTCTCCTTTGGGTTTCAGAGTAGTACCATTATTCTACAAGTTTGTCTCGTGGATAGGGGAGTGATTGGTGGCGAGATTTAGGGAATCCATAGCCGTCAAAATCTTAAAAGTTTATTAAGAACAGGGAACGACTTGTAGGTCATAAAAGAAATGCTCATGGAGGGGGGGCCATGAAGGGAAACATCTGCTACAGAGAGCCTTCTAAATTCTAACTGCTCCACATGTAAGTTTCCCCGGTATTGCGCTCCACCAATTAAGAAATTTACAGGAGAAAAAAAATATATGTATATGAACAGCAATGACAACAACAAAATCTTGGGGACAGACAGCCATGGAGCTGATAGTAAAATAGAACTTACGGGATCAGCAAACTGCCATGCTCTATTACTAAAATACAAGGGGGTGCAATAAATGCCACCTTCCCATGCATGAATCAGCTTGTGATGCGAGTGCCTTTGCACACCTAGTTGTAGGACAGATGAGTCTCTCTATTGATGACCTTCATGTTGTAAAAATCTCTCTCTCTCTCTCAAAAATATGATGCACTCATTTATTAATAAAAGGGACATGATTAGGTACATGGGATATTGTGATAATTGGTGTGGTATGACATGTGACATATATATCGAAATCATGATGGCCCATGGGCATGGGATATGTTCTCCAGTAATAATGCTCTCTTCCCTCCTTCCTGACCTGTGGAGGTCATGTGAGGAATAATACCTGGGGCTGTGCAGCTTCAAGGAGCATGGGGAGAGGGAGAAAGAAAAGAAGTTTAAGAAAGGCTTCTAAAAACTCCCATTTGCTCTTTCTCTCTCTCTCTCCATCTATCTCTTTCAGCTCCTCCTGCTGAGTCAGAAACAAAACCACCTACAATTTAGAGCCAAACCCAAAAGATATACAACTTTTCAGTTTCCTCAGAAAGACTGGCAAGTGGCAACCACTGTACTGCTGACTCGAAAGCAGACATTTCCTCCTCTCTACCCCTATTTTCAAATTTTCATTATAATTATATTATTATACATTTAAGACAAAGAGATAGAGAGAAGAAAACCTGGCCGTTGTCCTGCAATAGTGTAATAGATCTGCAGAGTGAGAACAGTGGGCACCGTCTTTGCCCCTTATATCATGACAGTATCAGAAGATGAATGGAGTTGATATTAAGCAAGCAGAACAGCTCCTTTTTTATATGAGGAAAGAAGTTTTGAGGCTAATTGGACTGCTTTGATCATCTGATCAGTTTTGCCCAGGCAGCTTGTTGAGGTGTACCTCTGCTGGAACAGGAGCAGCTCACCGAACTAAAGTCAAGGAAGGAATAATGACTGCAACCACACTGTCAAGTACACACACACACAAGAGAGAGAGAGAGAGAGAGAGAGAGAGAGAGAGAGAGAGAGAGAGTTGTCTGTTTCAACTTCCAATTCCATTACCATGTAACCGAGGTGATGAATTGACATGCATCAACCATAAAACCTTAACCACTATCACTTTTCTTACATTTTTTTAAAGAAACTTGGTTAGAATCAAAGAACATTTGTTTGCTTGGGGCTTCAGTAATGAAAAACAAATGTATGATTTCTGTTGCAAATTCTGATTATCAAATTAAAGGGAGTTTCAGAGACCTTTCAGGTAAGTTTTTAGTTTGTGCTGTTTGCTGTAAATTGTAACAAGACACATCAATGTGTGTGATGCGACCATGTCTCTTCGGCAGATTCGCACTCAATGACTTGTAGCTCAGATCAACAGTGGCTTGGCTGACCTTGGCCCGGAACCCCAAGACACCAGTTGACTGGTCCAGTAATCCCCATGGCCACGGCCATGGCCATGAAGCTCCAAAAGAGAAATTTCTATCTTAGTAAATAACACTATCTATTTGCATGTACATGTATCAGTTCACCCCCTTGGCTTCTTCCAAGTTGTCTTCTTCTCCATCACCAATTCACCACATGGACCACCTCAAGACAAAGGGGCTTGAGGCCATAGGCCTAAATCCATCTTTAAACTAAGCTCAGAGCAGACATTTAATGGACTCTTATTAATTAATGCAACTTAAAAGGCTTGAATAGTTAGGTTGCAAAATTTCCATGCTGTCTTGCTACATTTTGAAGTACTTATAAAGATTTAGACAAACTTGTAAAACCAATAAATTAATTAGGGCCTACTGTTGAACTTTGGAAATGAAATTATTCAGAGGAAATTATTGATTCCTAGTGACGCAGCTTAAAGGGCAAAAAGACATTAGAGATCAGTCGTAGCCTTATTATTAGGTGCAACCTTGTGATACGACCTTTCTAAATTATGACAAGAGGGATGAAGAACATGACAGATTGGACCTACCAGTGAAATAGTCTCCACACCTTTTTGTTGGGCATGAACCCTTAATCCTATGCACAATTCATGGATAATATATATATAACCTTATTTTTTTCTGAAAAGAAACGAGTAATTAATTATTTATGTTATAGAGAGCATATTTAAGAGAGTTGTGCTAAATGTTGTTCGAGTTTGAACGACCCAAATAAATTATACTTTAAGTTTAATTAAAACAAGTTGGTGGAATTCATTAGGCAGTAATATTCGTAACACTTCAAGGAGACAACTTCTAATTTACTATTTCGAAGTGGATGTGAAAGGCTTATATAAGGAGCTTTGTGACTTCTATTTTCTTTAATGGTGTTAATCCTGTTATAAATAAATCTATTAACTTCGGTGTGAGATGAGAATATTAATATAGGTTCAATCTAGAGGCGTTCATATCAAACATTCAGTTTTGGGTTGATGGTCGTGTTAGACTTGATTCGATCGATTATGAATTTGACAATATTGAAAATGTTCAAAATCGAGTGACCTCATAAATCCTTTTTCTTCCTTTTTTTAAAATGTGACAATTTGATCCACTGTATTTAATTTCAAACCTAATGAAATGCTTTATTTAGTTTTGGAAATAACTTGCTTTAGATTAAATAATGTTTGAAAATAACTCGTAAACAATTGAAATTAAATTAATGGTAAGTGGAAATAGCTTGCTTTAAATGAGTTAAATTACTTTAAATAAAATGAGTTTGGAAGTAACTTGATTTATGATCTAAAATAAATTCTATTGAACAATATTCTCAATAATTGAATCACACAACAAATATATAAAATAAAATATGTAGGGGACCCAATAGTTGATTAGACCTAGATTGGTTAGATAAGTCGAATCAGATATGGACACCTAATTTCTAATATGGTCGGGTTTAATCAGGTTTTTTATGAGTTAAATCTGATCAATGCAATATTTAAACCTTAGAATTTTGAAGTTCAATCTTTTATTTGAATCAATTAGGTGATCTTTTCTTACGAAGCATGAGATTTAAAAGATTTGGGATTAGCCAATATGTAAAGTATATCACATGGGAAAGTAGTGTGAAGTTACTAATGTAATTTTTTCTTCTTTTTTTCTTTCTTTTCATTGTTATATTCAGTCAGTTATAGCTTCAGATGTATTTGATGATGCTCGAGAATTGATTTTGCAATGTAGAAAATAATATCAAATTCTAAAATCTTATAGACACAAAAGATCTTGGATATAGTAATTATCGATGATATCGGAAGTTGCAATATTATCATCACGGATTTCATGAGTTATTACCAGTGCATATGAACACGTAAAATCTACTTTACACTAAAAATGTTTGCATTTGGAAATCCATTTTTCCCCTAAGTGCTCCACGACTCGAAAGATTGTTATTTTGGAATTAAAATTTAGTATTTGGTAAACGATAAATATGACTTTTAGTTCAATTTTTCTTTGCAGATGAGGTGTTAAATATCACTACAGAAAAATTTAAAAATTACGACAAAAAATTTGAGGCGATCTAAGAAATCGTCTCAATTTGAGACAGTTTGAGCAACTGCCCATGTTGAGGTTGTAGGATCATTTAGCACCAAAATTCGAAATTGGTGTAATAAAATCTTTCAAAAACTTCTTCTCAATAGTCGAAACATGCACAATAAGTATGCAATTCAAAGTTAAGCAAGTAAAGAAGAATGCAAACTCAAGAATATGATTCGTTTACGAGGTTTGGTTCAACTCTTTGGCCTATGTCCCCACTCTAATTTCTCATGCCTTAAGAACCTCAAAGTATCACTATTACCATTCTTTTAGAATAGGGAGAAGAACCCTTTACAATTCTTGTTTTTTCTTCACACAAGAAGGAAGACAACATATATTATCACAAAATTACAAAGAAGACTTTCCACTAAATCTCTCTTTTACAAGTTGAATTCACTTAAAGAGAAAGGGAGAGGAAATGTGCAAGTTTAGGCCCAAGGTGCTCTTTGAATGCTCTTGAAAGATTTCTATGTAATTTCTCCTTAGTTCCTATTGTAGAAGCCTCCCAAATGGTTATATATAGTCTTGTGTATTCAAATTTGTCATTGATATCTTTTCCCACTTGGTTTGACCTTCAAAATATAGTTGTTAGACTAATGAGATGAAGGTCGATCGATGTGACGTCAGGTCGTTCGATCGTCCCATCAGCAAAGACTAGTCATTATACTTGTCAGCTAATAGTCGGTTGAACTTGGTTCGTCCGACCTCCTTGTGACATCGACTTTTACTATTGATCCCTGCTTGGCTCGACCGACTTGTGTAGAGTTCGACTGGCTTCAAATAGTCCTTCAACTGGCCTTCTTTGGTTCGACCGACTTTTTGACTTAATCAACCACGTTCATTGTTGTTCCATGCTTGGCTCAACCAACTTCCAAAAGGTTCGACCACTTCTTATTTGGCTTCACCGACTTGGTGTGGGTTCAACCGACTTATGGCACTCAATTAAAAAATTTATTCAAACCTCTCTTTTCATGTCGTTGAATGTATCACCTGTCTTTTTCAGAATTCAAATATTAGTAATCATATTTTTATTAGTTTGTTTCATGAGTTTAACTTGTGAGTCCAACAAATGTAGTTCAAACCGCCTCAAATAGGGACGATCACCGAGACCATCTCAATTTGGATCATCAAGTTGACCATCTTAACTTGACCGCCCTAACTCAATTAATGTGGTTTGAACCATTCCAAAAAAATGATTTTAAAAAAAAATTATAAGTTTGAGACGACCTAATAGACTACCTCTATTGAGGCGGTCTTTCCGAACGACTCAATTTGAATCAATTTGTAACCACTTCAATGAAGACGATCTATTTGAGACGGTTTATTCAATTTTAATTTTGAGACGATCTAAATATATTTGAGTTAGTTTTGATGGTTATTGTAATGTATTACAATTATGCCTTTCTCAAAATTCCTCCCATTTCAAATTTCCTACTTGCTATGCTTATGTAAAAAATTATTACAAGGTAAATGATGTTCTAATAAAACAATAAAATGTCAAAATTCAATTGCATCAATTATGAATTGTTGTGGCGGTTTCTTTATAGGAAAACTTTTAACTGATTACAAGGCAGACATTTATGTAATGCAGAAATTGAATTAAAAATTACTCGTAGATTCAAATAATTATTTATAATCCTGCTGAGCCAAAATTACTAAAGATTTTCATTCAAGTTCTACTTGCAATACATTAAACTTTTTTTTTATATGTAAAATAAGCAGAAAAGAGAAATTGATTTTGCCTATCCATCTGCCATCATTTCGACTCACATCTCCCGGACGTCCACTCATGAGAACAGAAGACGGTCAAGATCCTTCGGTCGCCCGCTGCACCTACATTCGACCGACTTGACCTGTACGCTTCCTTTGTCTTCAACTTCTCTGGTCGCCCACTGTCTTCACTACAGCATCCTGGACGTCCACTCCTGAGAACATAAGACCGTCAAGATCCTTCGGTCGCCCACTGCACCTACGTTCGATCGACTTGACCCGTGCCAGCTCCTCTAGCACACTTGCGGTCCACCACTGATTCCTCCTGAATTCTCAAGGCAGACATTTATGTAATGCAGAAATTGAATTAAAAATTACTCGTAGATTCGAATAATTATTTATAATCCTGCTGAGCCAAAATTACTAAAGATTTTCATTCAAGTTCTACTTGCAATACATTAAACTTTTTTTTTATATGTAAAATAAGCAGAAAAGAGAAATTGATTTTGCCTATCCATCTGCCATCATTTCGACTCACATCTAGGACGTCCACTCCTGAGAACATAAGACCGTCAAGATCCTTCGGTCGCCCACTGCACCTACGTTCGATCGACTTGACCCGTGCCAGCTCCTCTAGCACACTTGCGGTCCACCACTGATTCCTCCTGAATCCTCAAGGCAGACATTTATGTAATGCAGAAATTGAATTAAAAATTAGTCGTAGATTCAAATAATTATTTATAATCCTGCTGAGCCAAAATTACTAAAGATTTTCATTCAAGTTCTACTTGCAATACATTAAACTTTTCTTTTATATGTAAAATAAGCAGAAAAGAGAAATTGATTTTGCCTATCCATCTGCCATCATTTCGACTCACATCTCCTTTCACTTTCATCACCATAACTCGATCATCATCATCATCCGTTGCCATCATTCATCATATATGCAATCGTCCACTTCATTGCCATGGTCAATTACCTCCTCGTCTTCATCCTTACTTTGCCCCGTAAATTTCTCCAATGTCATTTCTCTCCTTTCATCTTTACAATTTTTTTTTTTGTGAGTAATAAAAGCGTTTAAATAGAGACGATTTGATTCGGAAGCATCTTAAAAATAATGTAAATGATGAACCCCTGAAACTAGTTTTTTTCACTATAGTAGCCTTAAAATTCAGTAAAACCGAAAGTATGAATGATAAATCTGAAAACAAATAAATATTCCTGCAAGTGCTTTATATTTTAGGATACTACATTATTTATTTATAATTATATTACGAGGGGGCATAGGTATTTTTCAACTAATGGAATAGAGTGAAGCGGTAAAAAAAATTCATAGCTTAGAAGGACGCATAAAATTTTCGTCGGAAGTTTTATTCGAAATGATACAAACTAATAATCGTGCTTCAATATTATTCATGCTAATTTAAATAATTCTAAAAATGTGCAGGTCCATCGTGCTTTCCGACTCCTTGGTTATTAGATGTTGATATGCTGTTGTTCTATGCCACTAAAAGATAATATACATGTACATATAACGGTTGTAACTTGTAACGGCATTCACTATAAGGTACTCATACTTGTGATAAAAAGGTGCATCTTTGTGTGTAGCTCAATTGGTAATTTGTGTTCTACAAGACTACATCATAGTATACACTTGTAACACTTGTAAGTGAAACATAAGTGATTAAAATTTCAAAATTGTATTTTTTTTCCAGATGTAATATCCATCAACAATTAATAGTAATATATGTACATGCACCCCAACACAAAAAGAAAAAAAAATACTAATACTAAAATAGTATACTAGTGGATGTGACAGTGTGTATTTATATATATGTCATATGTAGCACTGAGTAATGAGCTCTACATTGACAAAAGGCATGGAAGAAAGCTAGATGCCTTTCCACAAGAACTTGCACCAACTAAAGACAAAGCACACTGCTATGCCTCCCTCCTAAGCCTTGAGAGGGGCCTCCCCTGTCTCTGCACCCCCTCATCATGATGCTTGTTTTTGCCATGCCCCACCATCCACCACCACCCTCCTCCTCTACTACGTGAATCCAATGATGCCCAACCCCTTGCAAGTGTTCATGTTTGCCATATTGCTGCCATAATGGGGAATTTCCTCTTGTTGGAAAGCCCTCACTTTGGGTCCCATTTGTCCATCAACTAACCATACAAGTATACAACCCATGCAGCTCTTTATCATGGCAAAAGCCACTCAGTTCTCTTCCATGGCCCTTCAATTCTTAAAAGCACTGGTTTTTGTTGGCATGTCTTGAGATGAGAGAGAGAGAGAGAGAGAGAGAGAGAGAGAGAGAGAGAGA
>LTAE01000839.1:0-58732 GCA_001647135.1 Pontederia paniculata
TATATATATATATATATATATATATATATATATTAAAGATTACATGTCATGATTTATATTCTTAATTTTAAGGTGTTCTAATTATCATTTTTTTAATTTTAATAACAGTCGTTTTTATTTTACTTTTAAAATATTTTTTTTTATTTTTGGTATACATAAAATTTATATGAATGTCTTTATTATCACTCACATTTCATAATGCCACTTTTAAGCGGCAATTTTATCCTTAGACTATGTTTGAATGAACTGGGATGGATTTAAGATATTTATTCCATATTTGATATTTTTTGTAAAAAAATAAAGTTTGGATCCTCCCATCAAATTGATAAAATTAAGAAATATTTTTTTTATAAACGATCTTATCTTTCATCTTAATTATTATTAATTTTTTTTCTATTCGAACATAAAATTAAATATGGAATTTTTATGAACATTGCTCGAGCTCGTTGCTGGAAACAAGAGATTTGCCACATGGATACTAATGATAATAATAGTTTTTCCAAATTTTATTTTCAATAATTGTTTTATTTTCCAAAGAAATATTTTCAGTAATTTTTATATTTAATAATTAAATTCATAACAAGGATGCGGAGCACAAATCCGGGCCTTCTAAAGTTGATGAAGGGACTTCATATGCTTTTCAACTCATTTTTATCTGTGAGTGATAGAGAAAAAAAAGGAATCAAAGGCCAAAAAAAATTATAAAACAAATGAAAAATACAGATGAAGAGAGGCGACAATCAAAACCAATTCAACATTATTATATAATTCTTATTCAACTTCACAAATTAGGTCTGCAATCATATCAACTCAATTTCATTACCAAATGGAAGAAAAAATAGGTTAACGAAGTAATCCAAGAGGGTTGATTTTTATAATGTTAGTAATGATGATTATAGTCACTAATGATATTGAAAGTCCTTCATTGGAATAATAACAATGAAAGTCATTTATCACGACAGAAATGACACTAATAATAATAATAATAATAATAATAATAATAATAATAATAATAATAATAATAATATAATTTCCAAATTTTATTTTCAATCATTCTTTAATTTTCCAAAGAAATATTTTCAGTATTTTTTATATTTAATAATTCCTTCTAACAAAAACTAATTAAAAATAAAAAAAACTAATTCAGACATAAAATATATCTAAAAGTGTAGATGGTTTTTAAATTTCAAAAATTGTGTATGTGTGTATATACAACGTACATGCGCATGTGCACATCCAACCATGTAAATACATATTAAAAAAATGTATGTTAGAAATAATGATTAGAATATATAACATGATGGCAATTTATATAAGAAAATAATTTTTGATATCATCATAGATGTCGAAAAAAGTAATAAGACTTTTGAATTTACAAAAAAAATTCAAAATATATATATGCACCCAACCTGTATCAATCTTATTTTAAAGTAGAAGATATTTTCTTCATCTTAAGTGCTAATTTTGTGTCTTGATTAAATATATCCTGTTTTATTTTTGATATAAAATTAAAATCAAATATATACATGTCGAGATAGAGTTAAATGAATTATTTTTTTTTTCCAAGAGAATCCACATAACTGAGTTTTTCTCCACAAATTAATTGGCTTTAGATAAACACAGACTTATGCTAAAGATTAAAATAGTGACTTCTTTAATAATGTAAATTTAGCATGGACATGAGGAAGATAGGTACAAGATAATAAAGATGAATATGAAAAAAAAGGATGATATATTAGAATAATGCATTAAACTATGCACTATATTAATCTTAATTTCGAGTACAAATTATTTCAGTTATATATATATATGAGGGCACGGAGCGTGTAGTGCACTTTTAGTGTAGTGTGTGTCGCGCATCACAAAAAAATTTGAACATTGTTCATTTATACAGAAAGTGTCGTTACTTTCAGTACAAGTGCGCTACATATTCTTCATTTCCTATATATATAATATATATATATATATATATAATTTGATTCTAGAATTAACATTCAAGTATATACTTGCACTACATCATTTCTCTGCTAGCTATGTTATGGTGGAGGACCATTGAAGAAAGTAAAACTGACCAAAATCAAAGTCGAAATATAAAAAGAAGAGGACAATTATAGATTTATTTATGAAAATTCACTCCCAATGCCTCATCAAACAATATAAACATTGAACATTGAGGAACATAAATATAAGCATCTTCTAGAAAACAAGCAAAGATGTTTCAATCAGAACATGCATTGTTGGATGGTATGGTCAAGACATGACTATATATAACTATCTCATTTAAAAACTTGATATTTTTAATATCAGTTTGCACTGGCTAATACATATAACAACTTGAAGTGACAGCATCACCTCATAGGAACATCACTAAATATGACACAGACAAACAAGACATGACTTCAAGGTAATTTTTTTTCAGATCAATCTTCCTGTTTTAGGATTACCATGAACAAACTATCATGATGGGTTCAAGAAATTGTTCACTTTGACATTGGTAGCCCTTGAGAGGAACTTCATGCAAATTGGTGGCTTCACTTTAGCAAGAGCAAGTATCGACTGAGGCAGAGTCCACATTCCGTCGCCGCATATCATACCAGAAGCCACCGCAGCGCCAAATTTATTTGCACTGGCCTTGTCGATCATCTCCCAGACGAAAAGTATGCAGCTGCCTAAGAACATATCAATGGCAAAGTATGACCCAATGTAGAAAGGTATGGCCATGGCCATGGGAATTGGTATGAACCGTGACACCTTTTGTGGACACAAATCTCTTGTCAAGTTGACGACAATGGCCAGTGCAAAGAAGATGTAGCAGAGAGTGAGGCAATGCTTGGGCAATGAAGAGAAGCCATCTACTCCAAGTATCGAAATGTTGCGGTAAATGATGCCGTAAGGCACAGGATACTCGGTGCCTTCTGTACCTATGTCCTTGAAAGCTTTGTAGAAAAGCCAAAACACAGAAGGAGCAATAACACAGCCCATAGCAGTGCCAATGACTTGACTGACAAACATAGACCTTGGCGAAGCCAGAGTTAAGTATCCAGTCTTGAAGTCCTGCATGAGGTCTGAAGCAGTGGACACAATGCTCATCATGACACCACAGGCTGCAAGACCAGCAAGCACTCCTCCATGAGAGGAGCCTGCCCAAGCTCCAAAGATGAATATTGCAAGCTTCCCGTAAGTAGAGGCGAGAGACCAATCGGTGAGACCACAACCGTATGCATTGCAGAAGGCTAGTATAGGTGCAAAGATATAGGCTACAAGGATATAGTACCATTTGAGCTGAGGAAATATGTGAGGAACTGTGGCAATGGAAACTGCTGCAACAGCAATGTAGCCCCCCAATGCAACAGGCATTGGTATTTGATCATTTAGGAAGATCTCCGTTCGACGTCGGTCATCATATGTGATGACAGAACCGGTGGCTGGTTGGTCATCATCTTTGACAGGAAGAGTGCTGGTGGAGCCTCTACGTGAAGCAGAGACAAAGGAGGTAATTGTCCTATATAGGACCTTAACAAAGTTGTAGAGTCCATCACCAAGGATTAATGCAATGGCTATGAAAATCTGGAGGATATCACTAGCATGAATCAGGCAGAATATCATTTAATTTAGTGCCACAACGGAAGGGAAGGTGTGAGCTGCAAATATACCTTATAACCATTTAAGCTATGAAGACTGCTTTCTGGTAAATCTGCTGGATACCAATGCCCCTTTTGATTGTGGATAAGAGGCCACATGATTCCCCATGATAGGATGCCTCCTATGAGAACTGATGCATTCACAATGTATGGGCAAATCATTCCAGCTCCAACATAAGTAGGCGAAAAGTCAAAGAAAAATCTGCAGAGAGTTAAAGGTTATTGCATTATCAAGATTTGAGAATGTTGTTGGTAGGCCTCGAAACATAGAAAAAGTGCTTCCAACTTTTGAAAATAAGGAACGTAAATAGTATTTTGTCAGTCGATTACTTGTGCTCAAAAGCTTTAAGACCCAATGTAGGAAATGAGGAAAATCCACAATTGTCACCAGCAGTATAAAACCACTGAAAGAAACCCCATAGGAAGCTATATACAAAGAAATGGCCGAGTTTCTTAACTTGCTTCCTGAAACATATTTCAGAATCAAAAAAAAATCAGAGAGTTGTTGAGAGAACATGTAACAGTGCAGAAAAAAATATAATAATAATCTTAGTAAGATATTTTTTTACTTACTTTGCTATCTTTGCCCCCTGAGGAGTGTGGAAACCATTAATAAGATGTGCAGTTGCAGTGCCACTTGGATAGATCAACTTGTAGTCGATGATCATTATCTGAAGAACATTTATAGCAATTTTAGATATTTACCAAATGTAATAAATTTATTTTATGGTTTTATTTTCCTTTTTACTATATGAAAGAAGGTTAGTGCTTTCAATCTAAGAGAATATAAACCACATGAAATTATTTTTTTTATCCTGACTTAGAGAACACTACATTCTTTTTTGCACTTAAGAACAGGACTAACCTTTCTCAGAGGCACAAGGGAAAAAAGTCCAAGAAAGCTGACAAGAAAAAGAAATCCTATCATCCATCCCAATTTTGGTTCCTTTATATTTTGTGGATCATTGTCTTCTGGTATTTGTGATGCAACTTTGGAACTCATGGCAAAAATGTAAGTTCCAAACCCACCTGTGTAAGAATGGAAGCAGTAGGATGGTCAAAATTAGCCACAAGAATATATATACCTGATTGAATATCTACCAGGTACCAAATATTCCAAGTGAAATACTCTTGAGTACATTTTTTCTGAAAAATACTCTGGGTACATTGGGTTTTGCCAAAATAAACATTGAGTTTAGGCCTTTGATATCATTTAACTACGAAGCATGAAAGACAGGAGTACTTGACAGATTTATCTCACAATTTTCATTCTTATCATCCATCAGATAAAACATGGAGAAAATAAAGAAAAATATAAATGCTGCTATTTACAATTAACAAAAGTTCTTGCACTGAAAGATCAAAATGCATGTAAAATAAGCAAGAGGTTAACATTAAGAAAACCAAAATTTCTGCATCATTTTCCATGCAACAGATAAGAGCCTCAAAGTATAATATTTACCACCCATCCTATTTGTCAATGGAGCAAATAATCTAGACCTTTTAAATTTCCCTGTCAATTTGATCAAACTTGTGTTTTTGCATCCTTGAAATTTATAGATTTGTTCTATCACATTCATTCTGAAACGAATCCCTGTCTAAAGTCTTGGCATGGGTCTCATAATTATGGAATTGGCATTATCAGAGTTGAACAAAGGCGATATGTTTCAACTATATGCTTATAAAGTAAAGGAAGTAGCTGAGCAATATTATAATCCAACATGTATCAGACATAGGCATATAAATTTACAGATGAGCACAGATGTGGTAGTACTATAGCTATGTATAGACAACATTCAGGACTAGATAAAAGATGGAAGTTCACTGTGTCAAAACTTAAGAACTAAGAATCTAAATTATTCTTAATATGTGGAGCCTTTTTTTATGATTATGGTCATTTTCATTTAGCTTAATTTATATCACGAGTAGTTGCATCTTCATCAAAGTTGGCATTCAATTCATACGATACACTTGAATTAAGGCATTCGTAGCTAAACTATGAGGTTGCTTGAGGAAACAGAAAGATGTAGTAAATGAATGGAAGGTCAGACAAAAAGATGCCAGGCAATCTTTTAATATTTGGAAAAAGCATCCCTTGTTACTTGCATGAAGAAGCAGTTAACTATTTGAAACTCTGTGGTCTGAACCAGTGTCAGTATTATTTAGCACGAATTATCGTTTTTCTTCTGGTGGATAATACCTCTGAGATATTTATCCAGGAGATGATGGAGACTACTCTTTCAAACTTCATTAAGTATTTAGTTCTCCAACTTGGTTCAATTTGAACATGTAGACGGGGCAGTTGGGCATTCTTTTCCATGGGGTCTGTGTCACAGCAAAACAACAAGAGATCATGACCATGACTTTTCCTTATGCATGCACTGACAAAGAAGAAAAGACTAAAATGATGCATTTAAATATGCAAATCTGTCTTTGTCAGCTTTGTTGGATCTTGACTCAATATTAATGGTTTGCCCAACATCTTAATTAATGGTCTTGTAGGACCACAAAAAAATCGTCTACATGATCATTCAATAGGTTTTGAACAATCTAAGGTGACAATATATTTGTGAACAAAGGCGTCTAAAAGTAACACTATATTCTTTAGACCATCTGCTTTGGCATATATCCGCTATGTTCAACTTCTACTGCTTGATAGCTCATCAAGTTAAGTTAGTTTCACCCTATAAGTTTTTTTTTTATCTTATAAGTTTTCGACCTCCTAAGTTTATTACCTGATTCAAACAAAGCAAAGCTTGTTTCGGATTCCATTGCAGGACACAGTTTGTCAAAGTTCAGACTCAAATTTAGGGCCATGTCTGAAGATTCAAATCATGGAACAACGGATAAGAATCTTTCGTGTGCAAACTTGGACTAATCAAATAAATGTCGCATCATTCCTAGTCAACCCTGCTCAGGGTTGTGCAATCCACAAAATCCCAGATCATAAATAGAAGAACAATGCATAACAAAAACACACACAGACAGAGATACTGAAAAGTTTCAACAACATCTGGAATTATATCTTACTGAGAAACGGAACACCTCAAGTAGCATCACACAATAGTATCATATTAGCAATCAAAAAAGTAAATGCAACATGAGGTCTTTTTGTGTTCTTCTTGACATCAATATTGAAGAGTAAATCTATCAACAAATGCTTAGATTCCTATAAGAAGTAAATTCCAAAAAGCAATTTTTACACTGGAAAAAAAAAACAGGTTTGAATTTACAGAATGAGATTAAAAAGTTTCCATATTCTATTCCAAAAATGGTGACGATCTGTAAAAAAAATGTGATTTTTTTAGTTTATATATCGTTGTAAAAAGGCAATCTTTAGACGGAGGGGGGAAGTGGAGGCGTTACCGCTGAAGGCGATGCCGTAGGCGGCGACGACGCAGGTCTGGATGACGGTGTTCTCCTGGCGCGTGAAGGGCGTGCGCAGGAGCCCCGTCTTCTCGAGCGCCTTGGTCCACGTCTTGACGAAGAAGAACCCCAGCAGGCCGGCGGCGACGTTGAGGGACGGGACGACGCCGGTCGTCAGGACAAGCTTCATCACGACGACGCTGAACAGGACCGACAACGCGAAGCTCACCGCCAGCGCGCGAAGCGTCAGCTGCTCCCGCCACGGCGGTATCCTCTTCCCGTCGAACACCCTCTCGATCGACTCCTCCTCCTCTTCGTCCTTCGCTTCTTCTCTCCCGGACCGGTCTCTCAGTTCGCTCATCTCCACGCCGTTCTGGTGCCGGCGGACGACGCCGTTGTTCTCGTCTCCCATGTTGCTTCCTTGTCCCCCGCTGGTTGGAATAGTGAGTGATACTTATAGCCACGGTTGGAATAGTGAGTGGGATAACTTGTTCCAATGCGGGTTCTTGTCATAACTTTAATACTGACATGGACGTAATTTTTCCAAGAGAAATGAAATTTTGACACAAATTTCTGTTCGTCGATATATTTTAAAGATTTAATTGAGTTTAGTTCATGTGACTACATTTTTTTAGTTTGATTTAATGTGAAAGTGAACAACATTGCATATAATATATTATATCTCACTAATTTTAAAATATTATTCAATGAGAAAAAAATTTCTTTTCATTTTTTTTGCATTTCTTTCAAAAAAATTTCTTAGCTCATGTTTGATATTCTAGAAAAGATCTTTAAAGAAAAATAAATCTGAAATAGAGAGAGGTGTTTGTAGTGTATAACAATCTCAATGCTGAAACGTCAAACGTGGATAGTTATTCTCAAGGATAATTGTTTTTATCCTAAAATATATATAACAATTTTCCCTTATGACAACTTGTGCATGGAGGGTTTCAAATAAAATTGTTTTTTAAAAGATAAATTAAGGGATAAAACGTTTGGACATATTTTCCGATGAAATTAATTTTATTCGGAAAAAGTTGAGGTAGAGGTGCATTTGTCGTTTTAATTTCCTAGGTATCATAGCAATATATTTTTCTTACTTTGTATCACTGTTTATGGAACAAAAAGTAAATAAAATTATCGAAAACTTGACCGAATTGTTTTCCAATATCATCGTCTAACAGATTCTATTGTTTCAAAATGTGTTATATGGAGATCGAGAATGACTTATATCTTTTTTTCAATTCGCATAACGTTGTGCGCTAAAAAATACTTTATTTATCGAGCACATACCTTAGAATGTTCGGGACTTTAGCACTCGATTAATTTGTACCATTCTAAATCGGACACCTAAATATGATAGGTGAGATTCTCAATAAAAAATTATTGTATTCAGGAGGCTCGAACTCGAAATCGGTTAGTATGATTTATTATATTCAGGAGGCTCGAATCGTTCTATAAACGAAAAGGAATTTTTTACCACTTCACTCGTATTCTATTAGTATGATTTATCATTTTTTAATGCACTAATGTCATATTAGTTATAATCTTAAGACACGAAGTGTTCTACATATATTATTTATGCAACTAAAATTATGTAGCAAGTTAAGCGCAAATAATTTTATATACTCATTTTTCGCCTAATTTTAATATGCTTCTAGTAATATTACAATTTCAAATGCTTATTTAAGGTTCAACCACACAATCATGTGGGAGTGGAAACACCATCACTAATGGCCTTCCCGGACTAAGTCATCGGCAATTAATGTGGCTAACAGTTGATGGATGACGACATTGGGTTAATCCACTTAAAATTCAGTATATTTTTAAATATTTAATAATTAGATTGTTTGACAATTCAAAAATTATTGATAAAAAATTGATTAGAAAACAAAGATGCATTATGAGAAAAAATAACTCTCTTTAAAATAAAATTTTATTTTTCTCTAACAAAGTTACACTCTTTTATATTTTCAAGATGAATTTCTTATGATTTTAAGTCGTATATCAAACATATGAAAATAAGTTAATTTTCTTAATTAACTTTTGCTAAAAATTTATTTAATTTGAGAAAACATGAATATGGAGCTTCAATCACAAGCATGCTTCCTCAACTTGAACTTTGAACATGTTGACTATGATATGGAGACTTGTGTAAATTTTAGATTATGATGATAATGATCTTAAAAAACGTATATTTAAATAAATAATATATATATATATATATATATATATATATATATATATATATATATACTATCACATTTAATGCAGAAAACAAGTGTTAACTCTATTGTGCAGGAAATAAATAGATAAAAGTCATAAATAGGCACCAATCAATTTACAAATCTGAAAATAAGAACGTGATCGTTCTTTAATTTGAGTGGAATTTATATATTTTCAATTTTTTTATTTTCATGTATCGAGCCATAGACCTCATTTTATAATTGAAAAAAATATATATGTACAAACCTAACGTACCAAGCTACAATAGTAGATGTGTTGGAGAAAATACAAACACACTAATCAATTTGTATAAATCTGATAGACTAAGACGACGTTGTATAGCTAGAAGAAATTGTGGAGACATCACGTTAAACTTAGGAAACAAAACGTTGTAAAAACAATGGAACCACTTTTGATTTACCACTACAACAAAGTTGGGCATGTAATGTTGATAAACATAAAAAGTTGTAAACAATTCCATTCGACAATCAATACACTGAAGATAACAACAAAGACTCATCAAGGTAGCCAACGACCAAGTATAAAAAATTCGAACTTTTGCCACCAGCGAATTACACTAACTATTGTAGGTATAATGTTTTCTATTACAGCATTAGAAAAAAATATATGAGAAGTTGAGCTGCGTATGCAATTTTCTTTGTTGTCGTAAAACTTTGCGTTTGCGGATGGAATCCCCCAAGAAGAGTTAGAATGACAGTTCTTGGGTTTTGAAAGGTACCAAATAAATGACTACTCGATTCCATTGACTCGTAAAAAGAGGATAAGATAATACGTCTAAAAAATTATTCCATCTGATATACTCTCTCTTAGACGAGGAAATCGCGAAAAAAAAAATGAGAACTTCTTCATAAAAAAAATTTAGTACTGTGACAAAGTTTTTCGTACAAGCGAACCCAATTGAAATTTTTGTAGATTGATATCCTCTTAAGTAAAGTGGATGTAGCTAAAATTGATCAAACCACTATAAAAATCAATGTGTTTTTAGTGTGATTGTTGTTATTTGTCGTTATTGTTTTTTAAGTAAAAAATAACTCTTAAATCGACAATTAGAAACTTGTAGCTAACTCTTAGATAAGGTGGAGACAATATTTCTAGTCTTATAAGACTTTTAAAGCAAACTCATAAAAAATCAATTCATCACGATACTTCGTTATTAATCTAATATTCTCTATTAAAATCATAATAAGGCTTATAACTTGACTAGAACACCTTCTACTCTCTCATTTCTTGACGACCAAATATTGTCCTCCATCCATTCCTGTCGAGTTCTTATCTTCTCCATCACTTTATAACATGTAATAACTTCTCAACCAGTAGGTTGCATCAGACAAAAAAAAAAAAAAAGAAGAAAATGATCCACCAAGTTCACTTAGTTCACATGCATTTCAAGGTGCAACCTCTTTCGGAACAAGCATTAAATCGATTTAATGTATCAACTGTCTCTGTATTATTTTTCAATACATAGAAATTTCACCTTTCTCCATGCACAAAAGGTTGTATTAAAGAAGTTTGCACTGTCTCTAATTACAGACATTTACAAACGAAACACTTTAATGACAATACCATCTCACAACATCACTACCTATGACACAAACAAAACAGGACTTGAGTTTTTCCCCCAATTCAATCTTCTTGTTTTTTGGACCGCCATGAACAAACTAATCCTTATGTGTCAAGAACTTGTCCACTATATCATTAGTAGACCATGGTAGGAACTTCATGCAGATTGGTGGATGAACTCTGCCCAGAGCAAGTATAGACTGAGGCAGAGTCCACAATCCGTCGCCACATATCATACCTGATGCCACTGCAGAGCCAAATTTATCCGCACTGGCCTTGTTGATCCTCTCCCATACGAAAAGTATGCAGCTGCCTAAGAACATATCGATGGCAAAGTACGGTCCAAAGTAGAAAGGTATGGCCATGGCCATGGGAATAGGTACGAACCGTGATACCTTCTCTGGACTCAAATCTCTTGTCAAGTTGATGACAATGGCCAGTGCAAAGAAGATGTAGCAGAAAGTGAGGCAATGCGCAGGCAATGAAGAGAAGCCATCTACTCCAAGTATCGCCATGTTGCGGTAAATAGCACCATAAGGTGCAGGATACTCGCTCCCTTCCAGGCCTATGTCCTTGAAGGCTTTGTAGAACAACCAAAACACAGAAGGAGATATCACACAGCCCATAGCCGTGCCAATGACTTGACTAATAAATATAGCTCTAGGTGAAGAGAGGGTTAAGTATCCAGTCTTGAAGTCCTGCATGAGGTCCGAAGCAGTGGATGTAATGCTCATCATGACACCACAGGCTGCGAGGCCAGCAAGCACACCTCCATGAGAGGAGCCTGCCCAAGATCCAAAGACAAATATGGCGAGCTTTCCATAGGTAGAGGCGAGAGACCAGTCAGTAAGACCGCTGCCGTATGCATTGCAGAAGGCTAGTACGGGTGCAAAGATGTAGGCAAGTAGTATATGATACCATATGAGGGGAGGAAAGATGTGAGAAACCGTGGCAACGGAGACTGCTGAAACAATTATGTAGCCCACCAATGCAAGAGACCTTGGTATTTGCTCCTTGAGGAAAACATCAGTTCGGCGATGGTCGTCATATGAGATGACAGGACCAGTGGCCAATTGGTCAGCACCTGTGAGAGGGCTTGTGCTTGTGGAGGCTTTAGATGAAGCAGACACAAAGGAGGTAATTGTTCTATATAGGACCTTAACAAAATTATAGAGTCCATCTCCAAGGATCAGTGCAATGGCTATGAACACCTGTAGGATAGATATGATCAGAATAAATCAGGCAAAAAAATTACTTAATGTCACAGTTGAAAGGGAGACAAATGCTGCAAATGTACCTTATAACCCGTTAAGCTATGAAGACTGCTTTCTAGTACATTTACTGGGTACCAATGGCCCTTTTGATTGTGGATAAGAGGCCACATGATTCCCCATGAGAGGATGCCTCCTAAGAGAACAGATGCATTAACAATGTACGGGCAAATCATTCCAATTCCAACATATGTAGACGAAAAGTCGAAGTAAAAGCTGCAGTGAGTTAAAGGTTATTGCATCACCAAAGTTAGGAATTCTACGTTTATTCCCTCAAAACATGAAACGAGTGCCTCCAACTATAAATGGGGATAAATAATATTAGGTTAGTGGGTTACTTGTTTTGAAAAGCTTTAAGACCCAGTGTCGGGAATGAAGAAAATCCACAATTGTCACCACCACTGTAAAACCACTGAAAGAGACCCCACAGAAAGCTATATACAAGGAACTGGCCCAATTTTTTTACTTGCTTCCTGAAACATATTGCAAATCATAAGAGAAATACCTGAAGAAAACATGTAGCAGTGCAGATAGAAATATAATAGTGAATTAGCGATCTTACAAAGATCTTTCTTACTTACCCCGCTAACTTGGCCCCCTGAGGAGTGTGAAAACCATTAATAAGATGTCCAGTTGCAGTAGCACTTGGGTAGATCAACTTATAATCAATGATCATTATCTGAAGAATACTTTAGGTTAATTTTAGATATTCGGTTGTAAATTATTGTTTCTATATGAATCAACATTAGTGCTTCAATATAAGATAGTACAAGTCAATCAAATACGACGTGATTCCAGCTTAGAACATACTACGTTTAGTTTTGCGCAGAAGAACAAAACTAATATCTACCCATAAAAAAGAACAGAACTAACGCTTCTTAGAGGCACGATGGATAACAGTCCAAGAAAGCTGACAACAAACAGAAACCCAATCATCCATCCTAGTTTTGGTTCCTTTATATTTTGTGGATCATTGACTTCTGTTTTTGAAGCAACTTTGGAAGTCATGGCAAATATGTACGTCCCAAACCCACCTGTGTAAGAACGAAGCAGTAGGATAGTCAAATTATCCATAACATACCCATTAAATTTTACCCAATATTCCAAAATCTCAGTATGAAGCAAAAATACATATTTGCAAGAAAACAAATTATCCTGGGAAATTAGATTTTGTCTAGATATATACTTGTCGAAGGGACAAAAAAGACGAGGTAAAATGCCGTGGCTTATAATCAAGCACCTAATGGAACATAAATGCATGGTCCAACTTGATTAGATCAAAAGCAACGTGATTGAAGAAGTTATGTCTGGCTTTGAATAGTTTGGATGCTTGGGCATTGGTTTTCTTTGGGTCTGATGTGACACCAAGACAACAAGAGGTTTTTATTGCCACGATATTTCTAAATGCATGAGAGATATGTAGCTTGCAAAGAAGAAGATGAAATTGGTTGTGCAAGCTCTTTCTCTCAGATTTATGGTGGGCATTGACTCCATAATAATTGGTTGTTCAGTAATTTATTAATGACCTTCCAGAACCTGAAAGAAAAAGAATTTTCTATGGGATCACTGAATAGATTTTTTTTTAATTTCAACAACTGAATAGACAAGAACAAAAATCATGAACTGAGTCTTCTGAAAGTATACATGTATACCACCCGCTTTCAAATCTACCTTCTGCGTAAACAGTCGCCTCGCTCTCTCACTCCTGTCCCTTATCTCTTCTGTGTCTCTTCTCTTCTTCTCTCCCATACCGTAAAGTACTAAAGTTGAAAGGTATTGGATTCAAATACTTTTCTTTCTTTCTTTCTTTCTTACATCTCTTATCTCTGTTCTTATTTATCTTCATCTTCATATTTTGAAAGTGGATAACATAAACACAATTTAAAAGGACAATTATCTTTTGGTTTCATTATTTTCGTTCTTTTTTAACAAACATTTAAATCTTGTCATCAGTCATGCACTTTCCAAGGATGCAAAACAAAGTTAGAAACGGGTTCAGGGAGCGGGAGGGGGAAGCGGAGGCGTTACCGCTGAAGGAAATGCCGTAGGCCGCGACGACGCAGGTCTGGATGACGGTGTTCTCCTGGCGCGTGAAGGGCGAGCGCAGGAGCCCGGTCTTCTCGAGCGCCTTGGTCCACGTCTTGACGAAGAAGAACCCCAGCAGGCCGGCGGCGACGTTGAGGGACGGGGTGATGCCGGTCGTCAGCATAAGCTTCATCCCGACGACGCTGAACATGACCGAAATCACGAAGCTCGCCGCCAGCGCGCGAAGCGTCAGCTGCTCCCTCCACTGTGGTATCCTCTTCCCATCGAATACCCTCTCGATAGACGCCGCCGCCTCCTCCTCCGCTTCTTCCTCCTCCTCCTCATTGGACCAGTACCTCACCTCGCCCATCTCCACGCCATGGTGCTCGTCCTCCATGTAGCCTCTTTGACCAACTGCGGGTTTGCGTCGCCGGAGGTTTCGCAGTAAGGAAGGCTCGCTGTGCAGCGGGAGAGGGCGCTACTTATGAATAGCGAGCAGGATAACGTATTCCAGTTCGACCGAGAGATCCCTTTCACAAACGTAATTTTCAAAGAGAGTAAATGGCGATTTGAACATTCTTGCTGCAAATTAATTCGAACGACGAAAAAAAGGGGATCAGCAAGTGGAAGGGCCTACAAGATACCGAGTTCATGAGGAGGCGATGGCGAAAGATTTGACATGACGAGCTCTTCTTGGTGACAACACCTCGCGCGAGGTCTGCCGCTGCTTTCAACGCCGCCGGCGGAATCGGCACCGGCGTCAGCAAGAGCCTTCGCCGAGGACGCGACCAGAAGGGTGACCCCGAGAGGAGGAGCTCTCGCGTTCCCCATTGCTCTGCGATCTCCGACCGCGAAAGCCGATGGCAGCGTAGTTGTTTGCATAAATGTCTCACTTGGCCGCGTGGTAGAGGGTAAAAGAGTAGTATTCATGAGGTAACTGTAGTTTGAATTAAAAAAAAAAAAAACAGGAAAAAAAGAGGTATATAACTATATATCATCATTTTTTATGGCCTGATTAATTTTAATGATCGTATATTAATTATATTTTAGATAAGGTGCCCACGTTATAAGTTGATTTAATTAATTGGTTTGCATGATCATAAAACCTTTTTTTGTTAAAGAAATATGTGGTCATTCCCAAAATTAAAATGGGTAGAAAATAGATGAATCAGAAAACAGTGTTGAAAATGACCGTTTCATTTTTTTTACTCTTTTGTTAACAAAATAATAAATAAATGTTTAATATTATAATAAGGTTGATTTAATTATGTTAAAAAATAATAAATGCTTGTTGGCTGCAAAGTTGAATCACCAATCAGTGAGCTTGAGTAAGTATTTTATCACTCCAAAATTCTCTCTATTTTGAAAACATATAAAACTAATAGCTCACTAGTCTTTGTAATAACTTTATTGTGATGACTATTCTTACATCATTTCTTTCTTTTTCTGTAATAACTACTGTGAAACATCAGTTTCAACAAGACAGTTGCATGAACTCTGACTGTTGACAAAATGATCAGCAAAACATGTATGAAAAAATAGTCTAATCCTTGCTTAGAACTTTCTAACTGTCAATTGTCATTGTTAAGCCATTAAAGAATAAAGAAGGAAGCACAATGGAAAATTTTGATAGGAGATTGGAGTCTATAATTACAGATACCAATAAATCACTTGAATAAAAGATGCCCATCAAAAAATCTGTTAGCCACCATAAAGAAACTATCCTAAGGTTGCCAAGAAATCGTCCACTTTGGCATTGGTAGACCTTGAGAGGAACTTCATGCAGATGGGGGGACTGATTCTGGCCAGAGCTAGTATCGACTGAGGCAGAGTCCATATTCCATCACCACATATCATACCAGATGCCACTGCAGAGCCGAATTTCTCTGCACCGGGCTTATTGATCCTCTCCCAGATGAACAGTATGCAGCTGCCTAAGAACATATCAATGGCAAAGTATGATCCAATGTAGAAAGGTATGGCCATGGCCATCGGAATGGGTATGAACCGCGACACCTTCGGTGGAACCAAATCTCTTGTCAAGTTGATGATGACAGCTACTGCAAAAAAGATGCAGCAGAGAGTGAGACAATGTCGGGGCAATGAAGAGAAGCCATCTGCACCAAGTATCGCCATGTTGCGGTAAATAGCGCCGTAAGGTGCAGGATACTCGCTCCCTTCCATGCCTATGTCCTTGAAGGCTTTGTAGAACAGCCAAAATACAGAAGGAGATATCACACAGCCCATAGCCGTGCCAATGACTTGGCTAATGAACATAGCCCTGGGTGAAGCAAGGGTTAAATATCCAGTCTTCAAATCCTGCATGAGGTCTGATGCAGTGGACACAATGCTCATCATGACACCACATGCTGCAAGACCAGCGAGCACGCCTCCACTAGAGGACCCTGCCCAAGCTCCAAAAACAAATATGGCGAGCTTCCCATAGGTAGAGGCAAGAGACCAGTCGGTGAGGCCACAACCGTATGCATTGCAGAAGGCAAGTATAGGTGCAAAGATGTAGGCGACCAGGATGTAGTACCACTTGAGCTGAGGAAAGATATGAGGAACTGTGGCAATGGAGACTGCAGCAACAGCAACATAGCCACCCAATGCAATAGGCTTTGGTATTTGGTCCTTAAGGAAGACCTCAATTCGACGTTCGTCGTCAAATGACACAGAAGGACTGGTGGCAGGTTGGTCATCATCTGTGACAGGGAGAGTGCTTTTGGAGCCTTTACGTGAAGCAGACACAAAGGAGGTAATTGTTGTATGTATGACCTTAACAAAATTATACAGTCCATCTCCAAGGATCAGAGCAATGGCTATGAACACCTGTAGGATATCATTAGGTGAATTAGGCAAAAAATTATTTAATGCCACAATTGAAGGGAAGAGGAAGGCTATAGATGTACCTTATAGCCTGTTAAGCTATGAAGACTGCTTTCTGGTAAATTTGCTGGGTACCAATTGCCCTTTTGACTGTGGATAAGAGGCCACATGATTCCCCAAGAGAGGATGCCTCCAAAGAGAACCGATGCATTCACAATGTATGGACAAATCATTCCAACTCCAACATAAGTAGGCGAAAAGTCAAAGAAAAACCTGCAAAGAGTCAAAGGTTATAGATCAGCAAAATTGGAAAATTCCAGTCACCCAAAACATGAAACAAGTGTTTCCAACTTCTAAATGATGAATATAAGTAATATTAGGTCAGTTGATTACTTGTGCTGAAAAGCTTGAAGACCCAATGTAGGGAATGAGGAAAATCCACAGTCGTCACCACCAGTATAAAACCACTGAAAGAAACCCCATAAGAAGCTATAGACAAAGAACTGGCCCAATTTCTGAACTTGCTTCCTAAAGCACATTGTGAAGTAAGTGAGAAATATTTAAGAGAATTGAAGCAGCGGATATAGAAATATGATTTTGATCTTAATAAGATGTTTATTACTTTGCCAACTTGGCCCCCTGAGGAGTGTGGAAACCATTGATAAGATGTGCAGTTGCGGTACCACTTGGATAGATCAGTTTGTAGTCGATGATCATTATCTGAAGAACATTTTATGTTAATTTTATATATTTGTCAAATCTTGTAAATGATTCTTTCTATTTGAAACAACATTAGAACTTTCAATATAAAAGAACATAGATTGATCAAATCAAACTACTTTTATTGTTTAATTCTGGATCAGAAAAAACTACATTTTTTTTTTTGTATAATATACAGACCTTTCTCAGAGGCACAAGAGAAAACAGTCCAAGAAAGCTGACAACAAATAGAAACCCAATCATCCATCCTAAACTTGGTTCCTTTATATCATTTAGATCATTGTCTTCTGCTGATTGTGATGCAACTCTCGAACTCATGGCAAAGATGTAACTTCCAAACCCACCTGTTTACAAATCGAAGCAGTAGAATAACTTTAGCCATAATAAAAGATCTAATTTGAATATGTACCAAGTATTCCAAGATCTCAGTAATGAAGGAAGTTGCTCATTTGCACGAAACAGAATTATTCTGGGTAAATAGGTACTGCAAAACATATTTTATGGTTTTTTTAGAATAAAACGTATTTTATAGTTACTACAAATTTACAATTTCTTACAATGTTTGTGTCGCAGTTTAAGAACTACGATGTATTTTTTGAGCATCCATTCATGATTATGGACATTTTCACTCAGCTCATTATATTAGGTCATCATAGTGTCCGAGTAGTTGCAAATTTGTCAAAGTTCGCACGCAACGCATAGGACAGGTATGTTTGATCATCAGGCAAGCACGACTTGATCGAAGAAAACTATGCTTGAAACTAAAACGTTTGAATGGATCTATGTGGATAAGATTAAGATGTTGGGTACTAGTGTTTTTGGTGGGTTTGATGACACACCAAGATGACAAGATGCCTCCATCACCACGAGATTTCCTTAGGTATGCACTGAGGAAATATGTAGTTGATAAAGAAAACTGAAACGTTGGATGGAGTGTGCAAGCTATCTTTGAGAGCTTTATGGTGGACTTTGACTCCATTAATGGTTTGTCCAACATATTCATTATTGATATCGCAGGACCACAAACAAGATAACAAAATTATAGGTGTAGATTTTTAAAGACCAAACAATATAATCAACTGAGTCCACTGGGTGCATGATGTTTACACACACGCACGCGCGCGCACACACATCATGTTAAGTCATGTTAAATTCTTTCTATTGTAAGTCTGGATCTGATTTGTTTATTACCTTCTCCAAACCAAGTAATGCTTGCTTCAAACTCAAGTCAATTTTTCTCGCGCATGACATAATTTGTCAAAGTTCAGACGAAATGTTAGGAGAATGTTTGAAGATTCAATTCTATAAGAAAAAAAGTTCAACTTTATGGGACAGTAAACAGAAACACCTTCCATGTGCAAACTTAAACTAAATAATTGTCGCATTACATTGTCCCCACCCAGCCCCCCACATCATTCATGGCCTAATATGCTCAAAGATAGTGCAAGTGTGCAACAGATAATACAGAACAGTAATACACTAAAAAGACTCTGATGGTACATAGAAAGATAATAAACAAAAACACAAGCAAACAAAACAAAAAGATATTTCTATTAAAAAAATTCAACACCGTCTCCAAGTAGCTTTGCATACGTGTGATCAAAGAAACAGCAAAAGAAGGTTATAATATTTCCTGGAAGTTGGTCTGTTTAGGATGAAGTGTTCTTTTTTACTGTTTATTCGGATGAATGTTGTAAAATAAATCTGCCAACAAATTCTCGGACTCTTCTAAGTAGTGAAACCCCCAAAGCGTCCCTTTTTAACCCCCAAATTCTCAAAAAATGCGATCTTTTTCACATTGAAAAAACAGAAGTCCGAAAAGGCGAATTTAGGATTCTTTTCCATCATCTTTCGACCGAAAATACAGAATTTGTTGAATTTTCTGCGAGGGATGAAAAAAATTTAGACATGCATTCAAAAACTCGATCGCAATCTTAGAGAGGCGATAGAACAATATTGGACAGATCCAGAATGGTGCTACAGAGAGGGAGGGCGTACCGCTGAAGGCGATGCCGTAGGCGGCGACGACGCAGGTTTGGATGACGGTGTTCTCCTGGCGCGTGAAGGGAGTGCGCAGGATCCCCGTCTTCTCGAGCGCCTTGGTCCACGTCTTGATGAAGAAGAACCCCAGCAGGCCGGCGGCGACGTTGAGGGACGGGATGATGCCGGTCGTCAGGTTAAGCTTCATGACGATAATGCTGAAGAGGGCCGACATCACGAAGCTCACGGCCAGCGCGCGAAACGTCAGCTGCTCCCGCCACGACGGGATCCCCTTCCCGTCGAACACCCTCTCGATCGACTCCGACTCATCCTCCTCATCGCTCTTCTCGCCCTCGTCCTCCCTCATGGAGCGGTTCCTCAACTCGCCCATCTCCACGCCGTGCTGCTGCTGCTGCTGCCGCCGGACGGCGGCGCCGTCGCCCTCCTCCACCATATTGATCGTAGTCTTTGTTTTGTTGTTGCAAGCAGCACACGAGAAGGCGCTCGCTAGTTATATATAACGATGAGATGGAATACGAAATGGGATAACTTTATTCCGATGTGAGTGGAACAATAACTTGTTCAAACTTCTAAAAGGAGATCCCCATTATTCTAGGAATCCATCATTTTGCATTTTTTTTACTCTTTTTTCGAAATAAATGTAAGTATCTTTTCAATTTTTTTATCTTAAATAAATATGTGCATGCAAAGTTGGATAAGTTTTGTAAATTTATGTAAACGATTAAGATTTTTTTTTATCAGTGAAAAAGTTTGGATAAGTTCTAAATGCAATTGACAATTTACACTCATAAGAAATCAATTTATAATAATTTTTATTTAGATTATCTCACAATATTAACAGTGTTTTTTTCTCAAATTCCATAAAACTCTTCAAAATTCACAATTATTTGTAATAAATTTCATGTTTTATGACACTTTTCAAATGTCACAATTACTTCTGAGATAAAATTCACAATTAATTTTAATAACTTTCTTATAACAAAAAAAATCAGGTGGTCTAAAAACATGTATAAAACAGTAACTTGTTTTTTTATTACCTTGGCATGAATGAGAGAGAGAGAGAGAAAGAGAGAGAGAGAGAGAGAGAGAGAGAGAGAGATTTGTTTGGTCAGTGGACAGTCACCAAGTTTGTCTCTGAAAATTAATAAAATTATGGCCACAAGTTTGGCATGTGGGGTTTGTGGTCCTTGTGACCATAATTATTTCCCACAAGTTTGGAAAACTATTTAATATTTATTTACCCTTTTTTAAAAAAAACAATTTAATCCAATTGCACATATATATATTGAATATTAAAAAGAGTGTATTGATGATGATTAAAAATCAACGAACCACAAATATATTTATTTCTAGATGGACTATTAGTTAAAGCTCCAAAGTTATCAGTAGGAATTTATCATTATCAAATATGGAAAATAATAGTTACTGGTTAATTAGTCCCAAGAGAAAGTCCTCCACTAATTCAACTTAAAAAAAATATAGTGCTAAGATATAACGGCGTGTACCTATTGATTTCGGAATCTATAGTTTTCATACCCGGATTTCTTTGCTATTTGCAATTAATTGTGCAATTAATAATAGTTTGTTACCATTTTAGTTAGAATTTACCATTGAAGATTGATTGAATAACCTTTTGCATTTAATAAGATGCAACTTCCTATTGATTTTTGAATCTACAGAAAAAAAATACATGTAAAATGTTTGTTTACCATAATTAACCTATGTTTATTTTAAATTATTAGTGCATTTTTGAAATTTGTATTTAATTTTCTTAATTCAGATTCAAATTATTTTTTTTCACAATGCGGACATGCTCATTATCATGAAACTTAGGAACATAAAATTACTTTTTAATACCTACGATCCTCATGCGGTACTTCACATAGCTTCTATTTTCCGTACACACTATTTATCGAATTAAGTACACTGGGCTGTGTTAGAAATATAAATATAATATTTTTTAGAATTGTTGGTAGCACATTTAATTTAACATAATATCAGAGTGAGAGGTTCTGAGCTCAAATTTCGATGTTGCTCATATTAAAAATTAATTTCCTTCTTTAGATCCACACGTGTGAGAAAGAGTGTTAAAAATATAATTATAAATATGTTGTTCTTCTTATCGATTTAAGCTTTCAGGATTAATAACAGCACATCTACTAATTTAACAATGTAAATTTAAAAATCAATCGTTTAATCTCAAACATATGATATAAATTTATTTTTTAAAAAATAACAAAATTAATTTGAAATATATTTTATTAAGAAGAGTAGTATATCTATATATTTAAATTTGTATCTATCATAGTTAGAGTGTGATTCATATATTTGTTAGTCACTCGTTTTTTTTTTAAAAGGAGTATCCATGTATTTATTAGTGATGTGATAAGTTTAAAGAAGTCATCCGTCGTAGTTATACATATGACTCGAGATGACATAAATTAATTTTAAAATAAATTATCAAAAATTATGATGGTAATTAAATATAGGGATGATGAAAATTTAAATTTGTATCTATTCACATAAAATATCGTGCATTATATATATAATCCAAAGAAGCTTCACCAATAATTCTCTTGTGAGCACTTGTTAACGTCATCCAATAATATATGATAAGAGAAAGTTTAGGTGATGTAGTGAAGGTTGATAGCAACAAGTAACAAGTTGAAGTCTTATAAAACATGTCGTCTACTTCCTCTCAACGAATCTGACAGCAACTGCAAACCTCTCGGGATCATGTCGCAATCTATCTGATGTTGTTTTGTTCCTATCAAGAAATAAATTTAAGGAAAATAAATTTTTTTTTTGTATTTAATATATAATTTAAAGATATAAAAATTATCTTGAAAACCTAGAAGAAGTTGATTTCACGAGAGAGAGCTTTTTTTTTTAAAAAACAGGTCACTTTTTCAAAAAACATAATTATGTTTGTTATCAATAGAAAACCAATTTTTCTATTAACCAATTAATTTTCAGTCATCAAATATTACAAATTAGTGAAATGATTTTAAAAGAATATTTTAATCAAAATAAATGGCGACTTAATGTGTAATCTTTTTCTTGTGAAAAAGACTCAATGTTAAGTCTTAGATATTTGTGTAGTCAAATAATTATGAATAATTTCGAATCAATAATGAAAATAAGTCAAAATTCCATGATTTTTATTTTTTTTTTAATCTGTGATCCAATTTGATACTGCAAATGGTGTAATGTGAATATAAGAAAAATAGGTCAAGAAAACGTACTTATTTACACGACGTGCTGGCTATGGATATTGGGTTTCTGAAAATTCACCATTTTAAAATAATTTCATCGGAAGAAAAAAAAATTATAATTATAAGTCAGAAAATATCGAGTAAAAAAATATCATTGTTTTTAATAAAAATATATTACTTGTCCTTTAATTAAAATTAAAATTTCGAACCTTAACAAAAATTATTGGCCATGCGGTCCACATGCGCTGACTAATTTGTACAACTCGAATTGAACGCACGAAAATGTATACGTCCTCCTTTCTACCTTTATTTTCTTTAGGTATTAAATTTAATATCCGATTACTACTAAAATCCAATTTAGGATGAAAATTTCGACTATAAAGTTTAATTAATTTGTGTTAAAGAATGATGAATTCGAAAATTGTTTCTGAATAATTTGTTACGATATTCTCGCTAGTTGATTTTTTTGTGAAGCATTTATTTATTTTTATAGTGAGTTGAACCAAATCCATAGGGGCTTTAATTGCATTAGAAAATGGCAGTATTTTTTTATGGTAATTTATTTATTGATCTCTGACGAGTGAACCAAATGCATTTTAAAGGTCCACAACTTACCATTTTAATTCATGCCATTTAAAACAGACTGCATGTTCAGATAGCATTTTGGCCCATGACAATTGCAATTCTATTACGATTATTAGATTCCTTTTTTTTTTGCAAAAGACAGATGGAATTCATGCATTTCTTTTTTTTTCTTTATCTAATATTAAAAAAAATATTAGATTCCACATTTTTTCTTTATTAATTTATTATTCACCAGAATAACTTCAACTTTTATTAGAGTTCTTCAAAATTTATTATCGAGTTATGACTGTTTTTGTAATAACCAGAAATAATTCAACATGTGGGCTCATCACTTTCCACTTTGAAACCACACTATTGGACCTCATTTTTTCACTCAAATGTAAGTATAAAATCTTACTTTCTGGGTGTCTTTCTTTTTCATCCGAAATTTCTCATCTTCAATCCTTGTTTGCATCACCAAGTGTTCAAGAGAAGAAGATCAACTTGTGAAATCTGTTGTAGATGGTAAAGGTGATGACTTGGGAGAGAGAAGAAGAAGACAAGAATGAGGAAGAAGAGGGATGACAGAGCAAAAGATTAAACGTTCAAATAAGTATGAAAGGAGATATATATCATAATTTCTCTTATTTGATTTTTATAAAGTAGATAGAGGATTGGGGTCATTGTGATTGTTCTGTAAAAAAGGATTTATGAACTCATAGGTATGTTATGATGATATTAATGAGTAACAACATATTATGAGTCTGTCCAGATTTCGTAGGTTATTTTTGGAGATCATTTTTACTAGGTTATAGTTGTTCAAAAATCATGAATAAATATCATCATGTAGGTATTGAAGCCTAGTTTGCCCAGCAATTGATTTTAGTCTAATCTGAGTTGCATTGTAGCAGTTATGGCCAAAATACTAAGGTACTATTAATCTGCCCCGAACCCTATCATGACGAAATTGTAAAATACATAGTAAATTTGAAATATAAGATTAGGGATTGAGATTTAGGTTGAAGATAGATGCTGGAGTGTAGCTTCAAATAGATTGGTTTCATATAATTCAGAGTTGTATAATCAGAGTTACGAATTTTGGAGTAACGAAGTATCAAACTATGCTATAGGCTGGAAAATGAATATGTGCTAGATAATATTACTTAAGTAATTGATAATTGATGCTAGGGTTGTTAAAACCACGAATAAGCAGCAAATCAAGGAGGAGGAGGAGGAGGAGGAGGAGAAGAAGAAGAAGCACCATATTGACAAAGAAGAAAAAGCAAAAGAAAAAAAAAAAGAGGAGAATGAGAGCAAGCTAAAAAGAGGTATGTAAAGGGGATCCTCTCCTTCTATCCATGTTTTAAATGTTCATTTGATTGCAAATGATCTCATGAAGGAGGAAGAATTAGGACAAGTTCAGATTTTAAAGTTTAAATCTCATTGTATGTGAAAGGTAAATGATGCATGTAACTACATCTCAGGTTATGTGAAAAATACATAATGCATGTTAAGCGTTTGATGACATGTGTATATGCAATGGGGACTTTTCTCCACCAATCTTCATGATAGAAAGTGGACAATAAAGCTTAGGTTCAAGGTTAAGATGCATGTCTCATGTTTATGTTAAACTCATTTCTATATAAGAACTATAGATTGTTCATGTATTATATGTTATGATTGGTGCTAAGCAATGTATGAATGTTTAAATGTTCAATTCCATGATAGAAATGACCTAGGACTCACAACACGTGAACCTAGGGCGAACCAGCAATCTTCGTATAAGAAAATAAACAGGAAAATCAGACGGGAGCCCGATATGGTCATATTGGCTAGTACGGGCTGCCCGAAATCCTTTCGGGTGGAAGGATATGGCCGAATGAATTGACCGTAATGGTCAATACGGGTAGGCCGTATTGATCAATACAGTCAGGGTGTATTGTCCAATACGGGCAATTCACTCTTGATGCGTAACGCTTCGTATTTTGGTCTATTTAAGATCTATTTATTCCTACGCATATGTCTTTAAGAAGAAAGATAGATGTTTACCATTTTCTCTCATGAAACTAAGTAGATGATGTGATGTTTGACGATAACCTAGATGCGAATTGTATACTCAGTTCTAATTAGATTAAAAGATGAACAATGTGATGCTTGTTTGATGATTGATGTATTGTAATTAAAAGATGAATTAAGACAAGTCTAAACACACCTAAAGAAGAAGATGAGATAATTAAATTCGACACCGAATAGATGTGTGAGTTTTCCGGGAAACTAAGTCTCACACCTTAGCCGGTGTGTGAGTTTCCTTTGCCCGAAGAGTGGCATTATGAAAGGTGTAAAGTGCATCATTGGTCTGATCAACCTAAAGAAAGATGTATGCCTAAGATCCTTAATCAAACAAGATAAGAAATGAACATGTGACTTGGGGACGACTCAAGAGAAGTTAAAAGTTAACTTCTAAGTTGTCACATGATAAGTAAGATGAAAGATGAAGAAATATGACATGAACAAAGAAGTTAAGTCCAATGAGCTATGTACATTGAAAGTCAATGCAAAGTAAAGATATTCATGTCTAAAGAAGCATTATTATGATGATGCTAAGTATACGAGGCATTATAACGATAATGTCAAGTAAAGCAAAGATAAGATGAATTCATGTTGCATTATATCGATAATGCATAAGCAAGATAAGAAAGAAAGTAAAGATGAAATATAGGCTTAAAGTTAAGTCCTTGAGCATATTTGGCTAAGATGCTAAAATAATGAAAAGATGAAGGATCATATATTGACCCTAAGTTTGGGTTAAGAACTTTATGATATGTTCTATGTTATTTATGATGTTTATATGCATGACATGTAGGTATTTGCATATATGGGTGATATGATTCATCCATTCTTCGACATTTACATACTTTAACGGGATGAAAGTCTCTTGCTTCTGGATCCTACAGGTGCAAAGTAATAATGATGCTTATATAATGATGGCGCTGCTCAATGATGACTAATGCACATGGTTAAGTATGAACTAAGTCTTAAAGTCAAGTTATGATATTGCTTTTTCTTTTTATCATATTTTAAAGACTATGTATCGTCTTCGGGCAAGTTGATGTATGTCAAGTTTATGTCAAGTGACCTTTATGGATAAGATGTATGTTTAAAGTTCATGTCTTGGATTATGTCGTCCTTCAATCAAGTTTACGTGTCTTCCGCTGATTCGTACACTTGTAATGATCTTGATGTTTCATGCTGATTTTATCCTACGTCGATCATATTCATGTCTTATCTTTTTATTCTTTCATGTATTGACCATAATTGTCAATGGTCAAGTCAAGTTTATTGTCTCGTAGCGTTCCGGAGATCATTTCGAGCATGTGGCGAATATCAATTCGTCCGCGTGGCGGGGCGCATTTTCGAAGCGTTATGATTTTCTTGGTTTGATTCCATGAGTTCGACAAGCCAAATCGACCAATTAGGTTCTATGTTGTTTCGGACTTAACTTTATTCAAATAGATTCCACTTGAGCACGAGTTTGAGTTTTTTTAAATTCGGGAGAACCTAATTCAATCCAATAATCTAAAACGTTTTTAGTTTTTATTGCTATATTTTAACTTTCAATGTGATTTTTTGAAAGTATAAATATTGTCAATGAATTTGATTTTCTATTTTCTACGGAAACAATTTCTATTTGGTAATTATTGATTCTGGGGGAGAAGTAAAGGAGATCCAATAATAGAAATATTTTGTATTTGGTAAAGTAGTTTATTACTTATATTTGATTGATTATTATCATATTTTGATGTTAGATAAAAATTTAAATTTAAGTTCTGTAATTTTATATTTTAATGATAAGAAAATAAAAATTTTGTACAGTGACTAGGCAGATCGAATCGGACGTCCAATTGGATCACGGTTAAATCGGTTCTATCGAATTCGACCGAATTTAACTGAATTTTATTAAAATAATATTATTTATAATAATTTATTATATATAGCATAATTAATATTAAGTAGTACATAAAAATATAATGATACCTACTAATAATTAGATTAAATATAAAATATCATTATTATATATTCAAAATATTAATATTGATTGATAAGTTATTATTATATAATAGGAATGATCTCATATTAATTTATTATACTTTTAACCACTTTTAATTTTCTTCATAGTTTCCTTTATTTCATTTTCTTTATTTAGATTTTTTTTTTTATTTTTTCTATTAATTCTCCACCTATATTTATTTCGTCTTTTCATTTTTCATGATATTTCTATTTTTTTTTCTACAATATCTTTTCACCTTGATTTGTGCTTAACTTTTTCAGAAATTATTTATTATTTTAAAAAATGTAATGCTTACAAAAATTATGATGGTCAATATATAATTATTTATATAATAATAATATTATATTAATTATTTTGACCTAAATTATTATTAACTTTGCTTTTATTTTACTCAAAAATATTTTATTTCCACATTTTACTTTCCTTATTTACTCCCCTCTTGTTTATTTCATATTTCCATTTTTTGCCAACTTTTGATTATTGATGTTATTATTTTATTATACTAATAAGCCATATTAATTATTTTAATTCAAACTCATGTTAACTTTTCTATTATTTTATTTAGCTTTCATTTATTAACCTATCTTTTCTTTTTTTTCTAACTTCCATTTATTCTCCTTCCATATGTTCTTATTTCCAAATTTGATTCTCTAATTATTTTTTCTTTTATAGCATTTTTATTTCTATTTTTATAATGAAAATTTTAGATTTTTCCCTAATTTGAAATCAAATCGGATTTTAGCCGATTCACCGATTTTATCCGATTTAAATACACTTCCGATTTTGAGCATCAACCAGACTGGACCAGGCATCAATTCGCGATTGAATCGGTCGGACCGGCCAGTCCAATTTTAATAACATTGTTAGACCAAAAAAAATTGATACAACCCATTTTTGATCAAGTTGGATCAAATCTATGATGGATTGTTTTGGCTTTTTAGTCGGGCCATAGTTGTGTTGGTCATCGTAAGTAGTTTAATAAGTGGATAACAAATGATTAACGGATAACGATATAAATAGTGATTAGCATGTGACTCTTAATGTTTAAATATTAAATTAAAAAAAGTAATTAATAAGTATTTGTTAAATTTAAAAATTAAATTAATATATGAGTATAAAATGGCATAAATGGACATGAAATAAAATTATTCAATATTCGATATTATATGCATTCAATTTTATTGTTGCAATGTAATAGTAAGTTATTTCCAATTAAAATTTTGTTATATTCATGCATAAAATATTTTTTTTTTCGTTTATGTTCACACTATTTAACTTATTTTTTTAGCAATTGATTATATATAAAATATAGGAAGAAGATATTATAATTGAAAGATTAAATTTGAAATAAAATTTTGAACATTTGATTTCTATGCACTAAAAGTTTTTTAAATTAGCCTATTATAAATCTCTAATTAATCATTGAATGTTAATAAAAAATATTTTATTAAATATTTTAATTAGTGAGTTGATTTATTCAGATCATTAAATACTATTTTAAATTTATTATTTGCTTTATCAAATACGGCTCATATTCAACTTGACTCGTGAATAGAATGACATCGTGAATTCCACTTTAGGAGATAAAAAAAAGTTGTCTGATTTAACTTTCTTTATAAATTTTTATAAGCTAAAGTTTAGCACTAATTAGGAAATTATAGTAACAAACAAATCGATTCATCATAAAAAGAATAGCAACAAAAGAATTAATAGTCCAAAGACTCCAAACTGCTAAGACTAAACTTTACTACATCATGCATGTACTACTTCTTTGGACTAAAATTTAGGAAAGAGACTTTCCTGATTTTCTTGTATCTTGAAAAAAAAATATTTTTTTTCTGGAACGCAGCCATAACAAAGGATTTGGCTGCCAAGGAATAATTGTAATGTTTAACAATTTAATTAATATCTAATAAAATGATTAATAAATAATGATTAACTATTAGCAAATAACAGTTAAGTTAACTTTATTGAAGTGTTTAAATTAATTGATAGCTATCTAAAAAACATGAAATATAATATACATTATTAATACAACACAATAACTAACATTTATTCAAATAATATTACTTTATTTTAAGAAAATAAATATCATTTTATTATGGAAAGAAGGAAAAATATCAATTGAAGCAAAGTGATACAAATTTGTTTATGATAATAAGTAAAAATAGCCACGACATACCAAAATGTAAATATGGAATGCGATTTTTAAAATCAAATAAAACTTCCTAGATAAAAGAAAAGAGAATATCTTAAGGAGCAGTCAGCAGCAGCCTACCTCTAACCTCTACTTAAACCAAAAAAATATTTATCAACCATCTTTATAAAATTTTGATTTGTTCGAGCGAAATCAAAACTTTGTGCTATTCTAAATGCTCATGTTTTTGACGTCTCACTAACAAAATGTGCATTCCACGCACTTTGATTTTTAAACTGATATCAACGTCGACTAAACATGACATGAGTTACACTTTTGATGACAAAAAGAAAGATCAAGTGAATTCATACAACAACAACAACAATAAAACCTTATTCCACTAGGTAAGGTCGACTATATGGATTATACTTCAAGTGAATTCATACAACATGAAAAAAAAAATATTCAGAACACAAGAAGGCAAATGCAGTCTACTTCAAGCAATGCCAACACTGATGAAGAGACACAAAGCTAAAGAACTGAGTGGTTCTCTAGGAAAGCTTTCAAATCCACAAATTTAATATGATCCTTCCTGTTTAGACTACTACGAAATTGAGCACAATTGAACACATTCTAATCATTTTATTTGTTCAACTGCAAGAGATATTCGTTAGTCGTTTCTTTGGCACATGTATGCATACCTCATTAGTTCCAAATACGGAAATAGCTAATGCAAGAGATAAGTCTTGGAACATGCAATGTGACCCTAATCAATTGCAGTCAGTAACTAACCAATATTTTCATAATCGAATCGGAGATCGAACCAGATATCCAACTGGATTGCGGTTGGATCGGTTCAATCGAGTTCAACCGAATTGAATCGGATTTTATTAAAATATTATTATTTTGATAATTTATAATATATATAAAGTACAACTAGTATTATATAAGTTATAAAAATATAATAATACCTACTAATAATTAGATATAACATAAAATAGTATTTATTATATGTTTAGAATATTATTGCTTATTCAAAATAAAGGTGATTGATAGATTATTATTATTAATCATTCATTATTATATTATAGTATTGATTCATATTAATTTACTTTACTTTTAATTACTCTTACATTTTTTAGTATTTTACTTTATTTTATTTCTTTTTATTCCTTTTTCATTAATTCCCTTCTATTTATTTATTGTTTATGTTTCTATTTTTTCTAGGGGTTCTGCTTTTTTTCTTTTTTTTAGAAATATTCTTCCATTTCTTACTATGTGTTTTCATCTTCATTTGAGTTACACCATTTTTTAATTATTTATTATATTTTAAAATATTAATATTTCTAAAAAATCATGATGATTGATATATAATTATTTATATGATATTAATAATTCTATATTCATTATTTTAACTTAAGTTATTATTAACTTTCCTTTTATTTACTTAAAGTTATTTTATTCCCACTTCTTTATTTTTTTATTTATATTTCTTTTTCCTTATCTACTCTCCACTCATTTATTCCAATTTTGTTGTTTCCAATTGTTTTCCTTTTATAAACTTTAATACTTATTTGAATATAATGATTGTTGATATTATTACTAATAATATTATTATACAAATAGGCCATATTACTTATTTTAATTTAAATTATTATTAACTTTCCTATTATCTTATTTAACTTCCATTTATTACATCTTTCCTTTTGTTTAATTTCCATTTTTCTCCATATTTATTTTCCTTCCACATTTATCTTATTTCCAATTTTATCTTTTTAATTAGTTTCAATTACTGTCCTTTTATAAAAAAATCTCTTCCATTTTTGTAATTGATTTTCATTTTCAATTTGGTCTTTTTTTTTAAAAAATTTGCATTTGAACCGATTTTTTAACCGGTTCACTGGTTCTCCGGTTTTTTGCCGGTTCAAATCTAGTCCGTTTTTACACCAAAACCGGACCGAATCACAAGTCGGTTCACGGTTGAACCGACCGGTCCGGTTTTAATAACATTGGTTCTAACTGCTTACAATAAACAGAGAGTGTTCCTTTAACGACCTAAAAATTTTCGACGTTTTAAAAATTATAGTACAAATATTCTAAGTTTTCTAAACACGTTGTAACTTCAAAAAGATAAAAAAGAGAAAGGAGAAAGAAAAAAAAACGGAGGTAGGAGTAGATAATTATTTTACAACGTATTTTGTCTATTACGTTGTATTTTCATCTGATAAAAATTGAAGCCAAACACCTGTTTGTCAAAAAATTCGTCAACAAAAATATTATGACGTAATGAGCAAATACTTCAAAATTACTGTGCATCCAAACAGGCCCTAAGTAAGATGCTAGTATAAGATAAGGAACTAAGGAAGTGGAGTTCAAGGTTAAAAAACATCGACATGAGATTAAAGTAAATATAAATTGCTTAGCAAATGTAAAACTGGATATTCCTCCTTGATGTTATGTTATCCCTTGAACAATACCTAGTAGAGGGTTTTACCTTCGAATTCATTATGATGGAATGGTTGGTTGTTCATCAAATCACAAAAAAACTCAAACACAACTTTAAAGACCACTTACAAGAGTGAGAATACAACAACAACAACAACAATAACAACAAAGTTTTATCCCATTAGGTGGAGTCTTACAAGAGTGAGAATAAACAAAAGAAATCATTACATTGCTAATAGGTATTGCAGTGGCTACAAATTTTATGCAGACAACCAAGTGGTCCAGTTAATCATGGTTAGATAACATAAGCAGTATTTTTGCATGTCAGAATAGAAGCACAATTGCATATTCAGCTTTGCAATTGTAAGTGAACAGAATCTCATAAACAATTTGATATTGCTCATCGAACAGTCATCAAATAAATTTGAAAGGAAAAAGTCTATGCAAAACTTGAAATTATTCTGAACCCTGCAAAACCAGAAACAAATACCAAATGACCTTCACTATCTTATGTTCATCAAAATCTATGCATAAGACTTTAGAAAAACCATATTACTTTCCAATACTATAAGATGACTTGTGCTACCTCCACTATTATATCCATCAAAGTTTCAAGCAGATTATACAAAACATATTTTTGCATGCACAAGAATTATCAGCTGAGCAAAGAAAATCTGAAGGTCAATCATATATCTCTCGTCAAACAGTCATCAAGTGAGTATGAAAGGAGAGAAAAATGTGTTCTTACATAGGATTAAACTATTTATTTATGCAAAATATCAAATGCAGAGAATTTCTAAGCCTTATAAGATCTAGTCATCTTATCCAAGTATCCAACACACGACCAAAGATGAAATGCAGAAAACTTCTGAAGGCCTAACACACAACAGAGACAAAAATAACAAACGACCTCCACCACCATCACCTTCATCAAACTTTTGAGAACCATATAAAATTCCATTGCAATATGATGGTAATTTCCAACAAGAAATGTCATACATTCCAGATACCATCTTCATAGACAGACAAGTGACATAGAGTGGAAGTACAAAGTAAATACTGATTTTGCATCAATTAAGTGGAAAATAATTCAGGACCAACTTGAAAAGAAAAGACTATTTGTCACCTAAAGCTTAACTGATCAAATCAATACTGCAACATCTGAAATTCAAACTAGAAAACATCTGAAACCCTACAAAATCATTAGGCATGATTGAATACCCAACTGTTTCACCTTCATGAAACTCTTGAAAAATTATAATTTTCCACTGCCAACTCACTCATTTAACCTGTTCTTTTTTGCACCTCTCAAATCCTTGGCGCATCAACTTCTTCTCCATTTTCTCAATCCTCCTCATCTTCTTCTGATGGACCCTCTCGTTTATGTTATCCGTCCTCATTTTCTGATGCTCTGCCCGATTCTTATTAATATTCTACAAACGCTCCTTCCACTTCTCAGCGCTCTTCTTCTGCCATTCTTTATCTCTCCTTATGCTCTCCTTCAACCGCTTCTGGTCGTCGTGCACCTTCACCCCGGTAGCTCTGCTCTGTTCACAGCAGCCTTCCGGGAAAGCTTCTTCGAAACAATCTCTCCCTTCCCGCCTCCTGGAGCTTCACTGCTCTAGCCAATTCATGCTGCTTGGAAAGCTTCTTCCTTTTCTTCCCCTTCTCATCATTGCCACCAATCTTCACCTGCCCAAATGATATGCCGATGGGAATGAGGTCTTTTCCGGCCTTTCCAGCCTTAGCCTTCTTATTTTCCTTTACGTTCTTCTCGCCAGTGGCGTGAAGTCCATCTGTTTTGCGCTAGGCACTGTAGAAGGTCGAGGGTATTTGTCGACTTCTGGCGGTCGAGGCGAGCACGCTGCCGGGCCTTCTTGAGGCGGGACTCGGCCTTGGCGGAGGCCTTTCCGACCTTGGAGAGACCCTGGAACCACGGTTTGTCCTCGTCGCCGGAAGGAAGGCAGAAGCGCACCGGAATCAGCTCCACGAGTCTTTTGAAGAAGAAATAATGCTCACAAATCGAGACATCGAGATTGCATGAGACGGAGATGCCGTCGGCGAGCGATGAGGGTTTGTGCGCGCCGTCTCGGCCGCGGCCGCACGCCATGGTCATCTTCGATTTCCGGCAAAAGTAGCGGACTTTAATATGAAATAGAACTTTCAATGGGCCGTGGGTTTTTTTTCTTGTCGAACATGCGCTTTAATTTTGCATTTATGAAACAAATCATAGTTATTATTATTATTATTACAAATAAAATACTTATACAATAAATTACAACACAATCTTGCGGATATATAGTATAGACTTACTAACATAAATTTGTGAATATAATCCTGCATTGATAAATTTGTATAATATAAGAGAAATATTAGCGTGCATACAAAATTTGTATATGCATCGTGCATACACACATTCTAAACTTTTAGATCAGTATCATTTTAATCCAATGATGCAGATTGTTTGTGTTTTGGATCATCAAATTGAAAGTTATACTAATTCAAAGACTCATAATGTGTGCATGCACCGTGCATACACAAATTGTGTATGCACGCTAATATGCCTATTTATATAATAATTTAAATAAAAGTTGACTGGTATACTGCACAATAATATATTATATTCCAATATCAAGTTGGATAATTCTACACACTTTACCCATTTCCTCTTGAACAATTATAATTACTCTATTTTGAAACATTCTTGGTCTATATGTTTCCATTAAAGGTGTCTTTAGTGACATTTTGGCTTCATCCATTATGTTTAATTATGATCTTTTTGCCTAAAATATCATATTTTTTGCATGTGAACAGGTCTTGTTGATTTTTTTTGACAGAAATGACAAGCATAACACCATTATTAAACAGAATCATAAATAACACGACATATGAGAGAAGTAAACTTTTTAACAGAATGGAAAATTTAGAGTTAGTCAATTTTCCACTACGATTTAACTCAATTTCTATCCTAAAATAATAATAAATAATCTATGACTTCACCACCTTTTATCGTTATTTTGCCTGTTGAGTTTTATTTGTCAAAATACATTTGTCTTTTATTATCATTTTAAAGATAAAATAAAAATAGAATAAAAATTACATTTAAAAATATGACTTTTAATTTTATTTTACTTTTCGATACTGTTTAACATGTCTTAAAATATAATGTAGTGTGTTAACTAAATTAATTATTATTTAAAATATTAGTAAGTATAATTAATAATAATGATAAAAAATTGAAATTCAGTATTTTGAAACATTAGCTACTACCGTATTAACATACTACGTCTTATTATTAATTTAGTAAATATATTTTTAAAATAATTCATTATTATTTAATTTTTGTATGAGTATATTTATTCTTTTATTCTATATGACAACTTTATTATTTATTATTATTTTATTAATGTATAAATCATTTGATTATTAATATTAATATTAAAATCCTTAAAATAAAAATAAATTATTTAATTTAGAATATATATAATAATACAAAACTATTTAAATACTTATTTATATATTTTTTAGTCATTTTATATTTATTAATCAATACAAATATTGTATTTGCTTAAATATTTTTATTAAATTTAATAATTAATTCATTTTATTAATCTTTAATCACTAATTATCATTTGCTATTAATTATTCTTAAATCCCCTTCATGATAAATAGGTGATAGTATAATTAGCTACTAAAACTAAAAAGAAAATGATAAATAGGTGATCGTGTAATTAGCTAAACTAAAACTAAAAATAAATGATAAAAAATGACAGAAATGGGATATAATATATCTTTTTTAAAATATGAAAGGACCTTTCAGCAATTATTATGAATTGTAAAATGTTAAATAACTTATGTATGTGGAGTGGAATTTTACTTCATAAAATAAAAGAAGTAAGCGGATAGGAAAAGAAAGAACCGAAGCTTTTTTGTTGCCATTAACGTAACCCTCGCCGCCCTCTCTGTCGCTCCGCCGCTGCTCCGCCGATTCGCTCACTCACCGTCGCTCGCTTTGTTCCCGCCGTGAGTTCTACGCCTTCGCTGCTGTTTACTAAAGTTTCGATCTTTTGGTAGAAATGTTGCGTTCGATGCCTTTTCTTCTTTGTTTAGGGCTTCTTTTAGCTATTTTTTTCTTGGAAAACTTCTGTTTTTTCTCTCCAAAATGAGCGCATTTTGCATCTGTATGACCATTTGATGCCTCAATATTGATGTATCTGTTTCTAGCATGAGGACTCGGAACTCTGCCAGGAAGAAGAATCCTGGCAAGAAAGGGACTCCCGTTTCTGCCGCTGATAAAACCCCAGAAGCTGCAGATGAATCCACGCCATTATCAGCAAAGGGGGAAAAGCTGGGCACAGCTCCGGATGATGAACCTGAAGTTGAAGGTGGGATTTTGATCTCGCTGGTTGACTGTCTATGGTTTTAATAATCTGTTTGATCATGTAAAATTTGTGTGTTTCATTATGTAATAGAACTGTCAACGCCGGTAATAGGGGAGATGAAGATCGATTTAATCACTGTTGTATCTCCTGAAGAGAAGAGCACTGAGAAGGGGAAGTCACCTCTTGGACAGAAGACGTCTGCGGAGCCTCCTCCGGTGTTGGAGATTGAGGAAGTACCAGTGAGGGTTGCTGAAGAAGAGGAGAAGGTGAAAGATGAACCAAAGTTCAGTATCGATTTTGATATGAACAAGGAGCCGGAATGTGATCCTATGGAGGATTATGAAGAATATCCTGCTGGAGATCAGATGGGAGAAGATTTACTGCCTGAGGACTTTCAGGAGCCTGTTGAAGAAGAACCTCTCAGTGAGACAAGGGAGGATGTAGAAGGGGCAGAAAAAGAGGAGAACAGGGAAGGTGGTGTAGAAGGAGAGGAGGCCAAGGAAGAAGTTGAAGAGGAGGGAGGTCCACATATTAATGACGATGAGCAGATCGAAATATCAGATATGGCTAAAAGGAGGAAGATTAAGAAGGAGCAGGAAATATTTGTTGGGGGCTTGGACCGTGATGCTGTAGAGGAGGAAATCAAGAAAGCATTTGAGAAAGTTGGTGAGGTCATTGAGGTCCGTCTTCACAAGGATTTTATTACAAATAAGAACAAGGGCTTTGCTTTTGTGAAGTTTGCCAACAAAGAACAAGCTACTCGAGCACTATCAGAATTAAAAAATCCAATTGTAAGATATCTTATAACTATATACTGTTTCTTCTTCTCTATGAAATTGAGGACTAAAATGTTGAAGTTGTGAATTATTTGACATTTTATTTTTGGAGCCTGATACTGCAACTTCTGCATTCAAGTTGGACAATCATGTGCTACAAATATTAAATATTTCATATTGATTTCCTCGTGCCAATCTACATTGTCTCTTCTTTTACTGCTTCCTTTAGATTTCATCATTAATAAAACTGAATTTGCAACATAACTTTTAGTGAAATAGTTTGCTCCTTTAGTTTCTGTGTTTTAATTTAATTATCTTTCAGATACATGGAAAGCGGTGTGGTATTGCTCCAAGTGAGGACAATGATACACTATTCTTAGGGAACATCTGCAATACATGGACAAAGGAAGCTGTATGGTTTCCCATCTCCTTTAGTTGATAATATAAACTATGGTCAGGGAAAAGACACAGCTTATGTTGATTATTTTGATTTTTGTGTGATAGATTAAGCGGAAGCTGCAGGATTACGGAGTGGAGGGCGTGGAACATATCACTCTTGTTTTAGACACCCAGAATGAGGGTCTCAGTCGTGGTTTTGCCTTCTTGGAGTTTTCTTGCCATCAAGATGCCATGCTTGCATATAAGCGACTCCAGAAGCCAGATGCTATTTTTGGTCATCCTGAGAGAACAGCAAAAGTGGCTTTTGCTGAACCACTACGAGAACCAGATCCTGAAGTGATGGCCCAAGTATGCTTACACATGCATGCCTCTCTCCTATGTTGCTTGCTTTAGATGTTTACAACTGCATATATATATACATATTTATTTATTTATATATTATGTTCTTATGCAGGTTAAATCAGTTTTTGTTGATGGACTGCCACCATATTGGGATGAAGATCGTGTGAAGGAGCAATTCAAAGCTTATGGGGAGATTGAGCGTGTTGTTTTGGCTCGCAACATGTCAACTGCCAAAAGGAAGGACTTTGGATTTGTTAACTTCACTACTCATGAAGCAGCTATTGCTTGTGTTGAAGGTGTAAATACCACTGAATTAGGAGATGGGAAGTCCAAGGTGCTTTGACTACCACTCTGTTGTCTTATTTTTTTTTCCTGCAGTGGCATACATGCTTCTACTTGTATCAATTTTCTCTGTCTTTAAAGGTTTTGCATCAGTTGCCTTCATATTATGCCCCTGATTACGTCTGGTTTGTCAATAATGATCATTTACCTTATAATGGATGATTATCTTCTTCTAATGATCCTGTAGATTAGAGCAAGAGCTAGACTTGCAAATCCCTTGCCCAAAACTCAGGCTGTAAAGGGTGGAATGAGTGGTGGGTATCGTATTGGGCATGCTGGTATTGGGGCTTATCCTAGATTTGGTAAGTACCAACTATCACTAAAATTTTAAAGTTTATACAATTTATGTCATGTAATATGTTCTGTTTCAACAGGTAGAGGTTTTGGTAGGGGTAACTTTTTCCCGCACAGAGCAGGGTTTCAAGGTGGAAGGAGCTTTGTGGCGCGTGGACGTGCAAGAGGTGGAAGGTTTTCCTTTGGAGCTGATAATGCATTTGAAAGCTTTCCACCTGAATTCCATACAAGGAGACCATTTGGCGTGCGAGGAAACCTTCATGGTACTTTTCACCTCATTTTTGAAGACTGATATCTATCATGTTTGTGGAAGAATGAACAAAGATGAAATGATATCATCAATCTTTTGTCGTGATTTCTGATCTACTTCTCAATACTCCAAAGTAGTTTCAGTTATGGTAAATGAACCACAATATGCTGTACACCAGATCACATGCTGAAATTTTGCTCTCATAAAAGCAACTCTGATATTACCATATATAAAGCTTCTCTTTGTTCTTAGCTGGTTTTGTTTTCCAAGTGGTTTATATGCGAGTTCTTTGCCAATTTATAATGTTTTCTCGCTTTCAGAAAAGCTCTTGCTATGATCAAGTGCGCTAAAAAACATTGACTTTTGTTTCCTTTTGTGCTTTATAATAATTTGTTTTTCATGCAGGAGGCAGGGGCTTTCCTTCATCATCGAGGCATGGAACTTATGGTAGAGGACGGGGGCATGTTTTTGCACCTAGAAGGCCTCCATATCCACCAGAAGAAGACTTCAATCGACCTTTCGATCCAAGATACGGACCTGAGGACCCTTACTTCTATGGTGACGTTGGACCTGGTATCAAAAGACCATATTCAATGATGGTAAGGGAATGTTGTCATTTTGCTTATCACTGTTGGTGTGGCTGTATGTTCATGTGTGTTTCACTTTTAGGATCACGATCCTGGTTACATGCAATCTACGACTAGAATGCGCCCTCGTTATAATCATCCGGATCCAATGCCTGGGGGGCCTCATTATAGAGGTTTTTACATAATATTTCTGTTCAATTAATTGGATATTCTTTAAGAAGTTATTGATTCCTTATTGTCATTGCCTACAGATTCCTTGGCTATGGGTCGTGAATATCCACCTGAATATTACCATTCAGATGTAAGTCATGATTATACTTTTCAGACAATTTTACTTGATTTTATATGTGTTACTGTGAGTCACAAGCTTCTATCTTCTCCTTTTCTCTTTTGCAGTATGGTGACAACCACCGTTCATCTATGTATGGACGTGAACACTCACGTGGTCGTTACTACTATTAATGGTAATATCAATATTTCCTCTCAAAAGTACCTTTTCTTACATTCAAATATTTTATTTTCACTCAAATCTTTTCTCAAAAAAAATGTCTACTCAATTCTAACAAAATTTATCTCTGTTGTAATCATTTGCAGATGGTGCTTCAAGAATTCCGGAGAAAAAGCTTTCTTTATGAGATGGAAATTCCGTTATATGTAGCCATATCTTAGGCTGTTAAGTTAATATTTAGATAGACCTTTTAGCAGTACTATGTTCTTTTTCTGTTTCCGTCAAAGAAAGCTTTTTTTTTTCTAGAGATCTGGATAATATATGCAGGACAGTAAGAGTCATGATGTTTGTCTGTTGTCCAAAAAGTAATGATCTAAAATTATAGATTATTGGAGACTGGTTGGAGATAATGCCGATACTTTTGTTGAATTTCATTGCTTTTATGGTGAGATGTGATTTTTATTTGTCATTTGATAGTCAGAAGAGAATATATGGGCAATTATCACTTTCAAATTTATTTGGATTCTATTCTGAACATAATGCGGTCGGATGATCATCTAATGGAGTATGAATTAAATGAGGACCATGCACTGAGAATCCGATTCGGAGATAAAACAGTGCATCAATGACTACTGTTGATGGGGATCAAATACTATTTATTTGGATATTGGGTCATTGAGCAATGTTGATATGATCTTCGTTATCTATGTTTAATATAGTTGAACTATCAGTGACAATTGGATCTCTAGTCATGTAGTGGTTCGAAGATTCTGAATGATGGCCATCTTTACATGATATTTGGTTGTCTAACTGTTGTTCCCATTATAAAAGAAAGAGATGACGTTGTTTCTTGCATTGAAAGTAAAGTCCTAATGGTTTAATTAGGGAATTTGAGCCAATCTGATTGAGTTCCATGTTTCTTAAGTGATATTGTTGTAAGCGAATTTTCTTCACTTATACAGAATCGCTTAATCTGTGTAATCAGTGCCTTATTAATCAAGGAGTTGATCTTACAGACTTGATGACTCTGATATTACGGATTCTTTATCACTTCTGTATTGGTTGGTAGATTACTTGGTGAGCAATTTGTGAGAGAACTCTTATGATTGATAGAACTAGTGCAGGAGTTTGCTTGTGGTCCATAGAAGCAAATAAGGTTTCCAGATATTGTCCAACAAGGATTTTTTGAACTGTTTTTTCTATTTCTGTTTTAACATTATGAAACATCTTTTTAGAGCGACAAAATTATTTTGTGCTCCATCTCAAAAAAAAAAATTATTTTGTGCATTGTGGAATTTAGAGGGTTTAATTTCATTTGTAATTTTAGAGTAGTGTGGCCTTTATGATAATCAGAACTAGTGTAGGAGTTGCCATGCGGTTTCCAGATAATGTCCAACAGGGAATTTTGTTGCTGTTTCCTTTTACATTTTTTAGAGCTACTAGCATTTTGTACATTGTGGAAGTTAAAGGGTTTTCATTTGTAACTTTAGTGATGTGGGCTTTATGACAACATTTAAAATTGTTGGTGCATGGTTGTGTTTTTGTTGGTGATTGTGCAGGTTGCTGGTGCGATAATTCTGATGATGGTGGTGGTAGTACAGCTGTATGCTAATGCAGTTATGCCTTAACATTGATATGCTTAAGCAAGACAAAAATTTCTGACACCAAAACAATGCATATTTATCTAGTTAGAATAGGTGTAACCATATGCATCATCATGAGTTTCCTTTTGCGGTTCATAGTCCAGGTTCTTGCATGCTTATGTTAGACGAATATGAGATAATAATGGAATTCTATGCCATGATTACTTTTGGGCTCTTTTAAAAAAAATATTTTTGATTCTCAAATATTTTCTTTTGGGCCAACTGGTCAGTTAATATTGTTTGGTGAAGTAAAAGCCCATTATTATGATGTTATTCATTTCAACATTTTGGCAGCTGTTCCTTCTTATGTTCCCTTTTGAAGCATTAGCTGACCTGGCCGCAGTGAGATGTCATGTATTTTTCTTTGCTAACCTACAATGTTGAGTATTTGATGAAATTCTTGGTTTGCATCTTAAGTACCAAGAGTCTGTTAGTTGATACAAAATATATCTTTTGACAATGATTGGCCAATGTTAAGAATCTATGATTATTCCAGTTTCTTTTGAGTTTGTCTAACATATAAAGTGGTCAAATGATTTGAATGTTCCAGTTTACTTGTAGTCAAATAATGTGCAGTCCTTCCATGATTTGATAGTGAAGCTAGTTTATTATCACTTTTCCTTAGCATTCTCCTTAAAAATAAAATAATATGGTTTCTGCATTTCAGTTTTCTATTGTGCTTTTAATGTAGGTTTATCATTCCAGCATTTTCTGTCTTGCTTTGATGTCGATTCCTAAATTCATTAGTTTATGTTGAAATATATTTCCAGTTCTTAATAAGCTCAGTTTTAAGCAATCTGTGTTGCAAATAACAGTTGAATAAAAAAGACAATTATGTCACTGCTTTTAATGTTTCAATGCAAACAGATAATATACTGATTATCAGAATGAGAATGATCTTAATTATGTACAGGAGAAAGTAGTTCAAAGAACATCTGGGGGCTAAAGCCTGGGTGAATGTATTTGATACTTTCATCTCAGTTCATGAGTTAAGGTGAGTGTTTCTTTTATTATAATGTTCCTTGGTTTGGAGCTGTATAACATGGGTTGTGGCAGTATAAATATATTATGTTTCAAAATGACAGATTTTTGCTAACTTATATGTTAACTATCTTAATTTTCCTGATCTTCAAATATTTGGAGGGTGTTGCCACATCTTGGTTGAATGTACTTTCAACGGATACAAAGTTTTCAGTTTGATAAATCAGCATTATATGTAACTAAACATAGTATTGCCATTAGTGAATATCACTGATGGTTTTCTTTATTGTTTTGATAATATTTATTTTGATTTCGGAAGTCATAATTGTAGGCATATACTGGTACATATTATAAACTAAATTCGAAGTGAAATAAGATAGTTTTTAAAACAATGAGATCTTATAGTACCTCATGAGATTTGAACCAGTGACTTTAAAGGAATCAAGGTCTAATTCCAAAGTGAAGTATAGGAGAATAAATTCTCTGTCATGCTTTCCATTTGTAAGCATTTTTTCCATTTTCTATACAGCTCTCGGTCCCATCCTTAAAATATGGTTCAGGGACTTGGCTTTCTCAAGTTTTTTTGCGCTGCTTTTTTACAGATAAGGTGATGTTACCAGCTATTAATGTCTACAGCTATAATGTCATAATGACTGTCATTTTCTGTAAAACATTATGTTTTTCTTTAATAACATTCTCTTCTGGTTAGAACGTGTGTTTGTTCCTTCAGTGCAATTTGTGGAGATAACTAATTTAAGCCAAGGTTGTATAATGTTAATAGATGACAGATTATTGTAATTTTGACTTGATTTGGAATTGTTGCTTTGACATCCATGTTACTAACACATTGGTAGCAGTCTGGTTGTGACCATTTGTATATATAGAATAGTTTGGCACTGTTGGCTCATGAGGTAATCACTTAATCTATGTTGTATTTAATTACATTGTCATTGTTATTCAAATAACTCTGGATGACAATTTTGATGCATTCTAATCTGCCTCCACACTTGTGGATCACCATTAGATCAAAAGTTAGTGGTGAATTTTAAGTTAGAAAAATAACACTTTCTTTCTTGGGTGAAATTGAATGTGTGTGAACCCTTTACTCATTCACACCGAGTGAATTCAAATCATCATCAGTCAATTTAAAATAATGATTATACCATTCATCTTAATATAATATTATTTAATATTAAAAATAAAATGTTCGCTCTAAAAATGAATTTACAATTATATAATGAATATCATATCGTTGAAATTTGGATTCACACATTGTAAATAAATTATGAGTTCACGTAATCATGGTTGTAAGCTCTTGATCGGTATTGATATTAATGTGAGAATTTTATGGATAAAATTTTAATTTATGCCATATAATTTTATATGATTTTAAGTAAATATTTTAATTATTTAAAAATATTTTATAATCAATACATATGGAGTTCAACATATTATTTTTTATAAATTTATCAAATAATGATTTATTAAAATTTAATTCAAAAATTGATTGGAAATAAAGTTAATATATTAATATTAGAAAATATTAGTATATTAATTCGTAGAGTTGTATGATGCTCGATTTGATTTTATGATTTTTTATTTTATAATTTTTTTTATAATTTTAGGTTAAGATTTTGATCTTGATAATCTTTCACGTAATCTATAATAATTGATAAAAGGGGAATAAGATGGATCAAATCCTAAATAAATAAAGCCTAACAAGTTATTGAAAATAAATAAATAAATGACTAACAGGGGTTCAACACTTGCCCCTCAAGTGTCTGTGCAAATATGATTTCTTTGTTAACATCAAGGAAAACTATATAAGAAAAAACTTGTTGAGATCTAGAAAAACTAACTCATTATTATTCTTTTCATACCCACAGGAAATATATCTTCTCTTCTCTGTGGGCGTTTGTGGCTCGTAGTTGGTGGTGGACGTCAAGAACGAGATTAATGGTTATAATTAATTCAATTTGAAAAAAAATAATATAAAATTACTTTCAAAATTTTCTGGTTGGCCCTTGTCTCTATAATGATGTATTTATTGCTGTTTAACAAATTGGGCGTTGGATGTGTTACCCATATATAATGAGAGAGATTAATTTTCTTTATAATTAATAGTTTATATTTAGCAACCATTAAGTACAAGATGTAGTTAAAGAAAACTTCAAGTTGAAAAAAACACAAAGGCATGTTTGATTTGGTTGATAAAAAATATTTGATAAGCACTAATGCTGATAAGCATTTTAGTTCTAATACTTATTTTAAAATATAAATAATTATATGTTTGAATAAAGTGCTGATATTATCAATAAATAGTTGTAATATTTGTTAAAATAAATATTGATTAATATATCTTTAAAGTTATATAATAATGATATTAAAAAAGATGGATAAAAGAGTAATATAGTTGGTTAAAACTAATAAGTCAACAACTTTAAAAATAAGCAAGGGGGACCCTGCTTATTTTTTTCAACTTATAATAATTATCTAACAACTTATAAGTATATTTTTTTAGTTATCAAACATGGAAATTTTCTAAAATTTACTTATAAGTAATTTTAACCTACTTAGGGCCTGTTTGGCTAAGCTTATAAGTAGGTTAAAACTACTTATAAGTAATTTTTAGAATATCTCCATGTTTGGTAACTAAAAATATTTACTTATAAGTTGTTAGATAATTACTTATAAGTTGAAAAAAAATAAGGCAGGGTCCCCCCGCTTATTTTTAAAGTTGTTGACTTATTAATTTTAACCAACTATATTACTCTTTTATCCATCTCTTTTAATATTGTTATCATATAACTTTAAGGATATATTAGTCAATATTTATTTTAACAAACATTATAACTACTTATTGATATTATCAGCACTTTTATCCAAACATGTAACTACTTATATTTTAAAATAAGTATCAGCACTTAAATTGCTTATCAGCATTAGTGCTTATCAGATATTTTTTATCAGCTAAGCCAAACAGACCCTTATAAGTTTAACTAAACATGCTCTAAATTTCAAAGATAGCTTGCGAATAGAAAAATTCATTAAATTATGGGTAAAATATTTGTGCAATGTTTTATATTACAACGCGCCCATTTTTACTCACATTTAATTATAAACATGTTGATATGTGCCTATATTAATAGACCCACACTAATGAGCCTGCATGAAATGTGATGAGAAGTGAGCTGCTGTAAATTATAGCGTTGCACATTCCTTGCTCTCTTAAATTATATAACATCCATCAAAATAAGGATGAAAAAATAATATATTTTTTTTTACATGTTAAATAATTTTACATAAATTTAGTGGAGAGCTACCTATTTAAGTAAATAACAAACAAATTTTTCAAGAAAGAAAATATTTTGTGTCCACTATACATCTAATATCTTACGGTTAACATAAGTAGGAATTAGATACAATATCTTATTTCTCATTATAATCTATTAATGAAAAAAATATTTAAAATTTAATATACGATTATCATCAACTTAGCGAAAAATATAATTACCTAAAATTATTATGAATAACTGAATATGACATTTGTTTCTACAGTAACTTCTCAAATATATTTTTTTTTGCAAATTTACAAAGAAAAATAATTTTTGGATCTATTTTTTAAACGGAAACCGTTACTGCTCACCAGAGCACTCACGGGCCCCGCCGGCCAACGGAGTATGAGCTGTCATCCGTCTAATCGGACGACCATGCGAGCTGTCATCCGTCTAAATGGACGGCTCAGATTTGTTCCCCGGATCTGGGACCCACGTGAACAAGAGGACCCGGTTCCACAAAAAAAAATTGCAAAATTTTATTTAATTAAATCAATTAAATTTAGAATATTCTGATCCCCTTCATATTAAATTTGTTGAAGAGAAAACTGTCACAAATCTCTCAGTGTTCTACTTCTTCCTCCTCTTCCGGCGCCGAGGAGAAGAGAGTTGGAGAAAATAGTGGAGAGATCCCTTCTGGTACGTACACGCAGATCTTTGCCTTGGTGTTTGAGTTGTGTTCCTGGAATTTGATTGAGATCTGTGGCGTTTTCAATTTCGTCGGATTTTTTCTGCGTCTGATTGGGTTCCGGAACTGGTTGCTGCGGCCGCATTGTTCGTTTTGCTTCGGGTAATGCAATGTGGGTTCTGTAATCTCTCCGGGGATGAGTTTTTGTATGATAAAAATCTGTTCTTTCTTCGCTTTTTTAATTTTTTTTTGCGCGACGTGCCTTCAATTTCCGTTCTCTTTAGGGGGGGAAAGACTCGATTTTTTTTTTCTTTATTTGCGTGTGTGTTTGTGATGACATTGAGATGGTGACCACTTGGCTTTAGAGGGGTTCTAAAGTTGGCACAAATTGATGATTGCTGAGGTATATGGATGTTAGCTGCTGGCATTCATTGAGATATGATTGTTATGCCTTTTCTGAGCTTAGATCTGTGTTCTGGAAGGGCTACTTTTTTCCCCTTTTATAGACTAACTTCTACCAGTACTGTTCATCGATGTAGTCCAGTCAAGTGCAGAGATGCCAATATTGTAGCGTTTGACAGTTAGGTTATCCTGCTTTATAGACTAATTTCCTGCTAACGGTGTATATTTTTAGTCTTGGTAGTTGTTGATGTGTGGAATGGACTTTGGTGTATTCTTTATCATTTTTCATTCGGTTAAGGTTCGTAGCACTGTTGATCAGAGAGTACTTGCCATTACCTTGTCATAGATCGTTCCAAGGGCTTGACATGTATAAAATATGGATATATTTGGTAGTTAACAATCATTGCATTGAGAGCATGGCTTCCATTTGTATGCCTTTCTCTTTAATTTTTGTTTTCAAGTATCAGTTTTTATATGCTGCTTCACATAACAGTAAACCTTTTTCTGTTTCCATCTCATGGCAGCATTATTCATAGGATACAATGGTTGCACAAGAGTTCACTGTTGACTTGAATAAGCCTCTTGTATTTCAGGTATGCTTTATATTTACTGACTTTTGTTGCTTTGCTCTGATGCTCAAAATCTCGGTTGATATCCATTTTTGCTGCCTGCTGTAAATTGCATGAAATGTTTCTCGCCTTAACAATATGAATATTTTATTGAATCAATGAATAATACCAGATATGCATACATCTTTCATATGACATATTGTAGTTAGCTACTGTAACTCTATAATTATGGGATTGATAACTCTTAGATACTGCAGTGTTTCAAACATTTGACTTCTATACATTTTTCTCCATGGATTTCTCATCCTACATCTACAGCAGTCAACAACAAATTATCAAAATCTATGTTGTCCCAACATTTTCTGTAAATACCAAGTCTTCACTTTCATACAAGTGCCTTGAATTTGGAAATCTGTCAAATATGAATCTGGACTTGTTTTTCTGTTACTGAACAATGCTTGTGAAAATCCCAAGGTTGGCCATCTTGGGGAAGCTTACCAAGACTGGGTTCATCAGCCAATTGTTAGCAAGGACGGCCCAAGATTCTTTGCAAATGATGTCTTGGAGGTAATTTGTTAATTTGATCTTTAGCTAAGACAACACCATGCCAGATTTTATAGAATTTGTATGGCTTATTTGCTTTTAATTTTATCAGTTCATGACGCGAACGGTGTGGTGGGCAATTCCTGTAATCTGGCTGCCAGTTGTTTGTTGGTGTCAGGTTATGTCAATCCAAATGGGCATTCCTCTACCTCAACTGTCCCTGTTGATAGTAACTGGAATATTTATTTGGACCTTGGTTGAATATACTATACATCGCTTCCTTTTCCACATCAAAACTAGAAGTTACTGGTAAGTGCCTATTTCTTTGATCTTTACTCGTTTCTGTGTGTTCCTTGATCAACTTCTTTTACACCTATTATTGCATAATTTAAGACAGCATTTGCTAACATAATTTTACATGCTACAGGGCTAACACTGCACATTATTTGATTCATGGTTGCCATCATAAGCATCCCATGGATGGACTAAGGCTTGTATTTCCCCCTGCTGCCACCACCATACTACTTATGCCCGTAAACAAGAAATTTCATTTTAGGCATTTCATGTTTGGCAGCATCGAATTTTGCTTTTGTTTTTTCTCAAGTTGGCCATTTGTACAAATAGTCATAGTAACTAGTACATTTTAACACAAAATGAACTGTTTCATCTGATACATAAATCTGTTGTTTTCTTCTTTTTGTTTCTTAGTTCTGGAACCTTGCCAAACTAATAGCTACACCAACTACTGCTCCAGCTTTATTTGGAGGTGGGTTGTTGGGATATGTTATGTATGACTGCACTCATTACTATCTGCACCATGGGCAACCATCCAAAGACCCAGCCAAGAATCTGAAGGTGAGAATTCGAGATAACAGTATCAAGAATCTTTTTTTTTTCTTATTCAATCATTTAATGTCTAAAGCTAATATGTTTGTTTATTTCAGAGGTATCATCTGAACCATCACTTCAAAATTCAAAACAAAGGATTTGGAATAACTTCTTCACTCTGGGACATTCTCTTCGGGACATTACCGCCACCTTCTCAACGGAGTGCTTAGTTTCTTTTCACAATGGAAAGGACATTGTTATTTATTAAGGTTAGAATTTCTACTGCATAGTCCTAGAATTTCTAATGTCAATTTTACCTTGAGAATCAACGTTTCTGCCCTTAACTTGAACTTGCATGCAGGTTTCTACGAAGCGGTCATTGGTGATTTTGCTAGATGGCGCCTCAAAATGGTATTCTAATGGCAGATATGTGCTTTAGAGAGAAATGTATTGAAGACATTAATCTACTTTATGATTTTTATAGTCATTTTGCAGTGGAATCAAGCATTTCATCTTTGTACAAATGTTCATTTGTAATCAGTGTTGGAAGACCATTCTTTTCTTAGCAATTAGAGGATTCAATGCATAAACGCCTAGTTAAATTTGTGTTCGTCATACAATCGAATGGCGGCTTAATGTTGGTCTCGCTGTGGACTGCTGTCTGTTCTTTGCCGAAATCTTCTGTAGTTCATTTATTCCGAATCTTCTTTTCGTATTTCCAACTGATCAAATTAATCTTCTGTGGCTTAATGCGTATGCTTTAATATCCAAATACTGAGTCATTACATGTAATTTAAATTTCGATCAGGTTGTAATAAGAAGTATACATCATTCTATACACAAGGTGCAGTATACTCTATAAAGTTTATTTGAAGTTTGGAAAAATATTGTAGTCCTACTTTAAAGTTAGAAAAGATCCTACTTTTAGCACTGTGAGAAAAACAATTGTAGTTGGATACTTTTATTCAATGTTATGATTCATTACTGTAACAGGAAATGTTGTTGATAAGTGAAGATATTAAATGGTAAAGAAAAGATATGAATGGCTACAAAACATGAATACTTTTGACTGTTTAGGCTGCAGTGTGCATTCCAACTTTCCAAACATACCATTGGCAACTGGCACCCCGCCATTGAGCACCCTTCGATTGCTTCAAGAAAGCATTTATGGAATATTCATGATAAAAAGATATCTCATCTTCTTTCTTTATGTATATGTTCATGTCTCAGAACTCTGTAACATTTGTGTGCCACAGAAACCACAGGTGTGTGTGTGTGTTGTGTGTGTGAGAGAGAGAGGGAGAGAGAGAGAGAGGGGCATGGAGCCCCCACCTTCCCAAGTGATGTCCACCATTCATGACCCCAGAGATAAAATCATCAATGAATGGTAAGTCTACTGATTTCCCACTTCTCTCATCTCTTGCAGCTTCTTCTTGTTGAATTGTTTACTTGTCCATGTTTTTGACAAACACATATATGCAATGGTTTTGTACTCTGTGCTGAACTGTACCCTGCATTTGTGCAGTTGTTCTTGCTGTTATGATATCTCAGGCAGCTGCCTTGAGTTCATATGCTGCCAGTGCCTCTGGGACTGCTAGAATGTGAAGCCCAGGAAGCTGCATGCATTTAATAAAAAATGATCAAGATGCAACCAAGGAGCAGAACAGTGCTAGTTTATATGCAAGTGTCCATCAATAAATTACTCTTCTTTTCTATCTCGAATCTTTTTATATTATCAAACTGACCATTCGTTGTCTCTAAAATTAAGACTGGGATTTTGATGGAGTATTACCACATCATTCCCTCTGGGTTCATATTGTACTGTCATGAGTATTATCCCCTCAGAAAAGCATTAATCCAGTTCCAAGTGCAAAATACAAAAAAAATTAGACCACCATGGGCAAGTATTCTCCTTACACTTTGATACACAAAGCTAGTGCTCAGAAGAATCCATAAATAAATTATTGAAGTTTGGGTTTTGAGTTTGGCCTAAAATTGCTTTAGTCATGCTTGTGAGCAAGGTTGTCATAAGATCGAAAATCGTAAGATCGGATCGAGGATCATAAGATCTTACAAATTAATAAAATAATATATTTTAATATAAAATATATATTTTTTACTTTTTTTTAATTCAAATTGTGAGTTAGACTTCAATAGATCATAATTTGATCAATTTGTAAGAAAAATCTATTGAACTCTATTTATATTCATTGTTANTAATATATTTTAATATAAAATATATATTTTTTACTTTTTTTTAATTCAAATTGTGAGTTAGACTTCAATAGATCATAATTTGATCAATTTGTAAGAAAAATCTATTGAACTCTATTTATATTCATTGTTATTATCAAAATTATAAAAAAACCATTATTTTTAAATGATTAAAATATTTATTTGAGATCGTATAGGATCGGATAAGATCGTAAGATCGTACGACATAAATTAAGATCCTATTAAGATCTTACCCATAAGATCCTCACATGAAGATCGAAATCGGTGAGGGCCCTCAAGATCGTAAGATCTTAAGATTTAGATCGGGATCTTGACAATCATGCTTCTGAGTGCCCCAAAATAAAAGTTGAAACTGAGTCCACAGTCTGTTTCTGCTCATTTATGTGTTATTTGATGAGTCCACAAGTCGATTCAACTTGACAAGGCCCCCCCCCTCCCCCCCCCAGGCAGCCAAAAGTTGCCAATTCAACTTGATAGCTCTGTTCCAACAACAGATATCCACATCACAAGAAAACTTGTGTAAACTATTTTTTCATGCAGCTGTGCCAATTATACAACTCTAATCCTGTAGCATGATGCAGTAGTTGGTCAAACTATTAAGTATAACAAAAAATTTCCTTGAGGATTAAATGTATGTCCTGAATATTATCAGATATATACCTCTACTGCTCATCATAAGTTGCTTGTGAAAATAAATAAAAATAAAATATTCTTCCGGGACTCCAAGTTTGACGTGATAATGAAGTACCACCCTGATCACTACTGTCAGTGTTCTTAGCTGATTTATAAATTACTAAAACAAGCAAAATAATATGATGTGTTATGAAAATTGGTGAGAGAGAGAAAATTACATACGAAGACACACAAATTTATGAGGTTATCTTTAATTGGGCTACGTCCTCGGACGGCGATTGAGTTTGATGTGGTGAAAACAACAGATGATACAAGATACATAATAAACCAAATCCTAGAGAGTTTATATATGACTCCTAATACGAAATAAAAAATAGAAGCCCTAAGGCTGTTTAGGTTTTGGGGACAGGTTCCACCCCCAAGCCCCCGCAGGGAATCCCCTGGATTTCCCCTACAGGCTCGTTTATCAATCAGCGAGACCCTGTATAGGACGAGCGGCTTAGCCGTTCCAAATATTCGACGATTGTGATGCGAAGGAGTCCTATTGGGTTAAGATTCAAGGCACTATCAACATGATGGAAACTTGACAAAGGTGGTCCTGTGACAGATGCTCTTTATTGAAAGAAAGATGAGTTAATTGATAAGCATCTAAGAAAATAAAGAAGCAAGTGATGTAGACTGCCCTAGTGCATATATGACAAACAGCATTAGTCCTTATACTTAACAGGGATATTCTAATTTGTCAGAAATGGTTGTTTCCGTTCCTTAACCAATCCATAAACATGTTTAGTGAATACAATATTTCAACTTAACTTTGTTAGTGACCCCAATTTATGCATACAATATTATGTGTAAAGACTCAAGGACATCTTCTCAAGTAGTCCTACTTTTGGACCTCTTCAAAGGGTTGTCATGGTATGTCTTATATTTTAATAAGAGAAGAGAGAATATCTGACCTTTGTATTTTATCTTTTGTATTTTATCTTTTGGAATGAATTTTTTTATTATAATATCTAATTTTATATTTTCTGCATGATTTTTTTCCTTCAAATGCGAGATAAAAAAAATGAAAACAATTGATTCACGTGCAGATATATTTTTTTTACCAATATTATTTATCGACTTACCTTAGAATTATTCACCTTACTATTTTTAACAAAAAGAAAACTCCGCATAAGTGAGCACCATTACTTATAATATCTTCTTAACTAAAAAGTTTGATTATATATTAAAATCTATATATTGTTTTATATATACCGAGCAAAAAAATTCCACAAAATTAATAACCCTTGAGTACTAGGGACACAAATATACACAAGTAGCCTCCTTATTCTTTTAAAAAAAATGAATAATTTACAAATAAATCCGAATTCAGAATTTATTTTTTAAACTAGATATTATCTTCTGGAAATAGACTAAAATAGAAATCCGAATTATATTATATATACATATATATATATATATGCAACTGTGACATAATCCTAATATCACTGTTATTTAATTTCTCAAAGGTATGTACACATTATACAACCGACACGCGGTAGGAATCGGACTCGCGTTATATATCGTTCCGAAACCGAGTAAAATAAAAAAAAAGAACGAGTCGGATCGGAGATGTTATATATATCAGAAGCCTTCGCCTCCTCTGTTCGCTATTTCTCGCCTGCTTTGCGAAAGAACACCAAAAAAAAAAAAGAAGGAACAAAAGCTTCCTCTACGCCCCACTCGCCACCTCTCGATCGGCGCCCTAATCCGGGGATCTCGCGTCGCCGTCGATCGACTCCTGCCGGAATTTCGAGTCTCTGCGACACCGATCTGCGCGACCCAGGTCTTTTTTCGCGTCGAAATCCGACGAAATTTGACCCCATTCTCAGGTGCTTCGCTTCTGCCGCGAGTTTTTCGCACCGGAATCTGTGATTTTGCGGCTATTGCTAGACATTGATCGGTTTAAAGCTTCCGGTGCGCGAAAGTTCTGCTCTTGGGAGGTTTTTGTTGCAGTTTTTTGGTGCGTTTTCGGCAAGTTTCGACTCAGTTGCGTATTTTTCGGTTTCTGTTGCGAAGATTAGGTCGGGGTGTTGAGTTTACATGGTAATGATAGAAAATTGATTGGTTTGGAGTTTTGGGAGCTTTGGTTGCGTTCTTTTTTTTTCGTGGGGTTCTGCGATTAGGATTGAGGTAGGATTTTGAGCATGGAGGAAGAGATGAGTAGGAGGAATTCTATACTCTTATCCGATGGCTTGTTCGACACCCGGTGGAGGGACGCCGACAGCATCACGACGATCTCTGTCTCCTCATCCCGGCCTTCTTCTTCAGAGTCTTCTTCTTCAAGCAATTCGCCCAACGGGGCGAAGTACATCGAGCACCGTGTCTCGAAGAGGGATACGTTGGCTGGCATCGCCATTAAGTATGGAGTTGAGGTATTTTGTTATCCTCGTCGCCATTAATGTCCTTGTTTGATGCTTCTTTTTAGTTTAGTGCTTCATAGTTGTAAAAATGTAATCTTCATGCTGTGTGTACTTAGATGAATCATTGAGATAAAAGAAACTGGTTTAATATGAGAAGAGTTGAAAATGTATGGTTTTTTCATTTCTTCTTGAATGCATTACTTTATCCTCATTTTGAACTCTTATTGGAAGATTGTAGAGGAAGCATCCTTGAAACAAGAATGAAAGGAAGAAAAACTGCAATGATACATAGAACAAAAAAATATCAGCCATCTTTTATACTGTTTGGATCATTAATGCTTTTCAGATGACCAAAGGCAAGTTATGGCTATATTGATGTTTTAGCATCTTAAGCTAGTTGCTACATATTGGATTTATCGCATATTAAATGTGTACTTCATTGTACATCAATTTGCATGGTGTAACATCTTGTTTTCATGGTTAAATGGCCACGTCTGAATTGTAACTAATATATTACGATTATCTTTCTGGAATATTTAGGTGGCAGACATCAAACGATTGAATGGCTTGGTGACGGATCTTCAGATGTTTGCCCACAAGTCATTGCAGATTCCTCTTCCTGGAAGACATCCCCTATCTCATACTTTAGATGGTTCAGTTGATGGAAGGTACCAATTTAAGCTTTTGCTGATCTTTTAACATTCCTCTCTAACTAGGATTATTTATTTTTTCTGAAGGTTGTGTCTACATGTTTCAATGATCTTAACATTTGGTTATGCTGAACTTTGTAATACAATGTGACCTCTAATTGAATTTTAAAGTTATAACCCTGGTGTCAGTTTTGTGTGGACAATGACCGTGGTTAACATACAAGAGAAATTAGAGACATGCTTGCATTAACTTGTTCTTTATTATCACCTTAATGTTTTAGAGGTTCTAGTGGTGCAACATACACTTGTTTCTTCCCATGCTGACTGTAAAAGGCCTGAGTCATGAAACATGTAATCTGCAGCAAGGTTTTCCTTGCTTGCATAGACTAATTTTACTCGTCCTTCTTATTCTAGAACCATATGTAGGTTTAATTAAATTGTATTAGCATCAAGTGATTATCTTGGAGAATAATACTCTTGTAAAAATGTTTTTACAGCGAAAGCTTATTTAAATATTCCAGAGGTAATTTCACTTTAAAAGAATTATGATGGAAAATCACTTAACGCATGAACCTTAATCACCCGATGTCACATTTAAAAACAGGCAGAAGGGATCCATGTGTTAAAAGAACGTACATAATATACCCCATGAAGTTAGTAGTCCATGTCACATGTAATTATTTTTTTGTTTACTTTTAGTGCATGGGGATTAGGGGAGTAGGAAGAGAAACATAAAGAAATTTTCTTTTAGAACAGTTTTTTTCCACAACCACCATTAGTTAATAGCCTGCAATCTGAATTACTTTGTGACAGTCATTTATAAGATGCACATTAAATGGTAGGATTCATGATGACACTATATGATAACCTTATATTATGCTGAATTTTTTTCAGGGAACAAACTCCGCCACGCCATCCACGGAATGATGTTTTAGATTTACTCCCATTTCGAAGATCAAAACCTCCTCCACATAAAATATCTCCAGCTATGAGTTCTTTACAGTGCTACTATGGTCTAACACCCCCTAAAAGGGGTCCAGTTCATGAAGGAGGATGTTATTTAAATGGTGAATCTAAGGAGTCACCAAGTACTGATCCGCTTCCAACCCGCCACCGGAAGTCGAGAAGTCTAGCTAATGGATTATCGGCAGAGAATGGTGATGACAAAGCAGTTTTACAAGCTGTAGACAATAATGATTCTGATCGATCCATAAGGAGACGGCAAAAAACTGATGGAGGTCCAACTTTGCACACCCCAGAGCTACTGCTAAAGGAGGAGAACAAGAACGGATTCTCAGGAAGGAAAGGAAGAGGTCTAGCATTAAGACCGAAGGGCGGAAGCCGGACCGATATGGATATGGGATGCTCTAATGGCAAAATTCCAAATGGAGACTCTTTACTGCCTGCTGAGAGGTTTGTTTCTGTCAGGAAGTCTTCCAGCACCTCTTCTTTGCAAGACCCCGAGAACAATGCCTCCATATGGTCCACAGGTAAGTGGGCATTCAAGCCTGATGCTTTTGCCAGGCCAATACTTGATGGCTTGCCCAAGACCAGGTGGAACAAAGCTGCTCTGGATTAGCAAAAGCTTCAGTCTGTCAGTTCGTCCACTTTGTATGATTTGTAAGTTCCAAATTGTGAAAGATTCTTGCGTCTCACACAGGCCAGGCCTTCAAATTGTGGTAGGCCTATAGAGCAAAGATGTACCTACAACTGTCTTAATATAAAGATCAATTGTGGTATACAAATGTCCCTTGTCATGTTAAGCAAAGGTTCTTATCTATTACCTTACCATTTATTCAGATAACATACTGTTTGTTCTTTAGCATATTAGTTGGAAATTCTTTTGTAAAGAATAATACAGTTGATTATTCACAAAGTGGAGAGAACAGTGAACTTGTGGATGAATATTAAATACTTGGAAATTTTATACTTCTTTTCTAGAGGTTACACCAAGTATTTTGTGTACTTTATACTAATACAGCTAATTCCTGTGTTCTTGGGCTTGTGCCTTCAAGCAAGCTTTCATGCATAAAGGACCAAAAACTTCTAGTCCTGTCCATATTTCAGTTTTAATGGATGTCACTCGGACATATTTGGGTCCAATGGAGGTATTGTAACACCACATTTAAGAAAGAAAGATCTTATATCCATCGTATATTTAACATCCTACGATTGTTACGATAAATAGTACGATGTTACCTACTTAAGTAGGTAGCACCTTCATTTTTTCCGATATTATTTTGCATGGATAAGATTTGGATTTATACGTTAAAACTCAAAGTTAACAATATCTATAATTCATGGATTATGTCACACATTACTATTATTTTCTTCTTCCTACTTCACCTTGTCCTTCTGCACATCATCAATGAAAGATTGGAGATTGGCCGCTGCCTTGACACTCCCCCTGCGCCCCATAACTCTCTTCTTCAGCTCGAGCACCCGCCGTTGCACCACGTCCCCCTCCTCACCTGCCATCACCTTTCCGATGGCGTCGGCGATGGCCTTCCTGCCGGTGCCCGCCGGAGCCATTCCTATGCCCCACACCTTCACGATGTAAGCACAGTTCACAAACTGGTCGCCGGAGACGGGGTAACACAGGAGCCTCTTCCCATGTCGTATGGCCTCCAGGGTCGAGTTCCACCCGCAGTGCGTGAGGTAGCACCCGACCGCCCGGTGCCGGAGCACGTCCTCCTGCGGCACCCATGCGACCACCTTCGCGCGCCCCGCCACGCGGTCCAGGAACCCGTCCGGCAGCCCCGCCCGCCACGAGTCCTCGTCCCTCAGCACCCACAGGAACGGCCTCCTCGTGGCTTCCAGTCCCAGCGCCAGTTCGGCGATCTTGTCGGCCGCAATGGGCGCGACCCAGCTGCCGAACGACACGTAGAGGACTGAGCTGGGAGCGTGCCCGTCGAGCCACTGGAGGCAGCTCCGGTCCTCGTCCCACATGCTTAGGCTGCTGCACCGAGAAACGAAGTTGCTGCCGTTGTTCCCGGTGCAGGACATCATCAACGGACCAACCTGGAAAACTTTTGGAGCGCCCTCCGGCGGCTGCTGCAGAGCCGGGTCGTGTTCGTGTTCGAGGTCGCCCGCTGGTGATCCGGATCCCTCTCCGGGGAAGGAGTTGACGAGGATCCAACGGAGGTTTTTGGCGCGCTCCAGAACCTGTAGCCAAAATTTGAACCTTGACCTCTGGGATGCGGGGTTGCCGACCAGCCATGGCAGGTGCTTGGTGCTCAGCTTGGCTTGGCCTGGTAAATGTATCTCTTCTGCAGCTTCCTGCTGCTGTTGCTCCTCCTCCTCCTTCAGGAGCTGGTGATGAAGCACAGGAGTGCCTGTGATCGATCATGGAAATTGTATAAATTGTTTAAGACGTGCGTAGCAGAAAGGACGTATAGTTTACCGCATTCCGAGATGAGGCCTCTGTGCATAAGCTCCGGGATCGCAGAGACGAGGCTGTAGGTCGCCAGCATGGCGGGCCAAAAACCGGCGACCCGGACGCCGAGCTTGTCAGCGACGGGTATGGCCCAGGAGGCCAAGAGGTCAACGATCACCAGGAGCCGCGACTTCGCCGTCGTCTCCGGCGCCCCCTCGGCGAGCCGGAGCCAGCGCTCCAGGTGCGCCGGCATGTGGCTCTCCATGGCCTTGACCACGGCGGCCAGGTCCATGGAGGAGGAGGAGCAGGTGGCGCCGTCGACGCAGAGACCGCTGGGGATGGAGGCGAAACAGATGCGCTCGTCGCCGCCGGCGAGGCGGCGGTGTATGTAGTCCGGGCAGGCGAGCGTGACGCGGAAGCCCCGCGCGTGGAGGCTGCGCGCCAGGTGCAGCATGGGCGTGACATGGCCCTGGGCGGGGAACGGGACGAGGATGACCCTCGCCGGCGGGAGCTGCTGCTGCTGCTGCTGCTTCATGTCTATCTCATGAGCTGCGACCTCTACTTCCTCTCTCCTCTATTCTCTCTCTCTCTCTC
>LTAE01000840.1:0-16675 GCA_001647135.1 Pontederia paniculata
TATATATCTTTTAAGTGTAAAGGAGAGTGATATTGGAAATGAAGGAAACATGATTATTTATAAGCTATAACAAATTTACTCTATTTTTTAACCAGTAGAAAAAAACTTTAGGGGTCAATTCACTTGAAGTTACAAAGTAATAAAAGGTGAGAAAATTATTTTATAATTTTTTTCTTGAAAATAGAACGGAGCATTAACTTCTTTAAAGTCTAAACATTCGGAACACTTTCACTTAATTATACTTACCTAAAAAAAATATTTCCAATAATACATTTAATTTTTATTTCTTAGAATAAATAAAAATCTTATGGGACCCATCCTTCATCTCATCTATTATATTATCCCATTTGTTTTTTTTAACTTTTAACAGTGAATAATAAAATGAAATAAAGGTAAAAAAAAGTTAAATACGTAATAAAAAAATAAAACTTTAGATGTTTGAAAATTAAGTTGAAGTATTAAAGAGGGGGTTACTACATTACCTCTCAATATTACCTAACAAAAAGATTACCATATATTAAATAATTAATCATGTATATTACCCTATTTACTATATATAAGTAATCTAAGTGGTAATTAAGATTATCATGTTTACTAAATAATGTACATCACTTTATCAAAATATCTTTTATAAATATTATTAAGTTAAAAATTCTATATTATTGAATTGAAATTTATCAACTTAAATTATAAACTCACAAATAATATATTAAAGTAATTAATACCCTCAAAATAAAATAATAAATAATAATAATAATTAAATGTTAGTTTAGTTAATAATACCTATAATTATTAATTAATGCTATATTTTTAGTCATAATACGATAATAGTAATACAATATTATATAACTAATAGTTATTATGGACATTAATTTATTATAGTATTATTATTATTAGTATTTGTGTTGTTATTATTGCATGATGATTTATTTATTTTGTTATATTTTTTTGGAGGATTGAGAAGGGCGAATATGAAAACTAAATATAAATAAGATTATCACTTGGGTGAAAATTCAGATAGACATTTCTTTTAGGAGGCGTTTGGTATGAGGTAATTCAGCCGGTTATTTAATTTAAAATTTTCAAGGTCCACTATATTATTACGTTTGGCTGCAACAGATTACCAGTGATTTTTACTTCTTTGGTAATCTAAATTATCACCTCACTAGTAATGAAGATATCACCCACGGAAGGTGTCTTTCCAAATTACCAGCAAGATGACATGCATTTTGACAAAATTATTCTTTTAATCGAACTTTAAAAATATTTATATTTTATTACAAAATAATAGTGTTCAATATTATCTTTTATTTTTTTAATTATTTTACGAATGGTTGATAATATAAACTCATATTTTGACCTAACTCATTTTTTTATTTTTTGTTTATATTTATTTTAATTCAACAATTTTGAAGGATATTTTAGTAATTTTTTATTTTATAATTTAAATTATAATTTATGTTTTTGCTACTTACCAAACGCTATATATAATATTACTAGTAATTTATAAAGTGGTGATATAAATTACCGGTTAATAAAAACTGGAAATGCGCCAAACGGGCCCTTAGGGGCCGTTTGATATGAGGTAATTCAGATGGATTATCAGTTATTTAATTTAAAATTCTCAGGGCTCACCAAATTATCATGTTTAACTGCAATACTGATGATTTTTACTTCTCTGATAATCTAAATTACCATCTTACTGGTAATCAATATAGCACTCATGAGATGTGTCTTTTCATATTATCAGTAGAATGACATGTATTTTGACAAAATTATCCATTCAATCAAACTTTTAAAATATTAATATTTTATTAAAATAATAGTGTTAATTTTTTTATTTTGTAATATTATTTTTCTGATGATTGATAACGTAAACTTTATTTATTTTATTCAAATTTATTTTTTATTATTTTTACTAGATATCTACACTATTTTCATCGTTAGTACTACTCTTATCTTGTTAAAAAGACACTTCTTTTCCCAAAAATAGATGAGTTCGATGTTAATCAGTTCTTTTATTTATATAAAATAATATATTAATAAAGTTCAATATTTTTTAAAAGTACTTTAGTAATTTTATATTTAATAATTTAAATTATAATTTATATTATTAATATTTGTCGAACACTATAATGTGATCAATAATATATAAAATGATAATTTATTTTAATGGTGATCTAAATTATCAATTAATAAAAATAGAAATGTGCTAAAGTTTTCTTAAATAATTTTAATTGTCACTTCATAGATAATATACAATTAAGTAATTCATATTGCTTATAAATTAAAATAAATAAATAAAGTAATCCGATGAACACAAGTAATTTTAAATTCAAATTATTAATAATTTACAAAAGTTAAGAGGAGAGAGAAAATAAAAAGGCACGCGTTTGATGCTTGGGATGCCTCTTAGGCGTTCCTTCCTTTCCAAGTAGTCCCCCCACTTTTCCCTCTTCCTACCTTTTCATTTTTAAATCCTCTCCTCCTCGTCCTCCTCCTCCTCCTTCCCATTCACGCTCGCACTCCTTCGTAACTTTTTCTCTCTCATCTCTCTCTCTGTCTCTCTCTCTCTCTCTCTCTCTCTCTCCACTCGAAGCCAACGCAAAAGAGAGCAGCACGTCTCCCGAAGATCGACTCCACAACAAGACCCAAAAAAGAAGGAAGACATCAGACATAGGGTTTTGCGATAATGCAGATGCTTCGCTTCCGGGGCGGCTCCCCGGCTACGCCGTCCCCCGGCATCAGGAACGGCGCCCACGGCGACGTCGACAGCGACGCCCTCAGCCCCGCCCGGCTCGGGAGACCGCCTCCGTCCAAGTTCGTGACGCCCGGGTCGCTGGGGCCGGCGCGACCCCTGCGGCTGGTCTACTGCGGGGACGACGGCAAGTTCATGATGGACCCGGAGGCCGTCGCCACCCTGCAGCTCGTCAAGGGCCCCGTCGCCGTCGTCGCCGTGTGCGGCCGCGCCCGCCAGGGCAAGAGCTTCATCCTCAACCAGGTTGGTTGGCTTTATAGGAAATCGCCTGGTATTGAATTTTGTTCCCTTCTTCCGCAGTTCTTTTTCGTCTGATCAAAATGTTTCGTGTCCTGCTTCACTTGTACGTCTACTTTGTGCCCGTCACTTGCAGAAATGCATGTCGCTGTGATGTAGGACATGCATGCATTTCAATCGCTCGAGATTGATGCATAACTTTATGCTTCACGTGTCAAGACTTGTCTACAAAACACGAGTATGCTAAGTAGCACACCCTAGATTAAAAGTTGAGAGGATGAATTGCAAAGAACATGATACGTGTCATACTTTATGATGTAGGTGTTCCTCGTTGTGCAAGTTGGTAACTTGATAAGGAAGAATGATGCAACAACTACTGTAGAATTCTAAGTCATAGGAAACCATTATATGTCAATTTGATTTGAGTTGGAAAGGGATGAAGAGGTCTCAGCAGATCAGGGCAGTATGCAAACTGATGAATCAGGGCTGAAGGAATTGGCACTTGTTGGACTTTATGCTTATTGTGCTCTACTCTAAGCTTTTGAATGCAATCTAGTTATCTGCTGCAAGATAGGCATTTTGGCCAACTAAAGTTTTGTAGAAAAAAAGAAGAATAATCTGGAGACTCCACTAATGTGGTCAACCAACCAAAACTTCATAAGCTTCTGGAATTTGTCCATTTGTCCTGGCCAGCTCCATAGGGGATAGCTAGACTTGGAACCCTGGGCGATTCACTGTTGAGTTCTATGCGGGATTTAGATTGGATAAAATTATTTTGAATTGCTCAAATGCATTCGAAAATTAAGATCTCTTCCAGACTGTTTCAAAAGGGGAAGGGTTTTAATGAGCACATTCCATTCTTTAATTTTTTTGGTGGCCTAGGTGTGGGCTGTTCCAGGATGTTATTGGGTTAGTTCATGAACAATGGGGGTGGAGGGCTTCTTTAGGAGCTTTAGGCAGGCCATGCGATCGACTGCAGTACATTTATAGGTTTAGACACCAAAGGATTAGACATAGTTGTATACAAGATTGTTTTCATCGATTTAAATATTCATATGTGCTCATTCTTTGAACAATGTTTTATCAGTGTTGAAGATGTTTTCACATTGAGGTACTGTTAATAAATAATGCTTTATTCAAATTATCTTATGGTTATCAGCACAATTAACTGTACTAGAGGTTTGAAATGCTCAAAGATGCGAGGTGATTGCTACTTTCTTTAAGCAGCTAACAAATGTTGAATGAGTATTTCCTTTCGAGAGATGACCACCATGAATTCGCAATCCTAATATATTTGAGAAGGAAATGCACAAGTGTAACCAAACCTGTGCACTATCCCCCAAAAAGTATCTTATTTTCGCTAATACCTCCCTCAACTATAACTTTTTTCGCACCTAACCCTAAATCATAAATTTACCAATTTTAGTCCCCGAACTTATTCGGATTTGTAGTCCTTCTGTTAACTTTCAACTTTCATCTAGAATTCTATTAAGTTAATTTTTTAATAGTTATGAAATATCATTTTTACCCTTAATTCATTAATGATAATAATTATAAAAAATAAGGTAAGGATACAAATATTATTTAATAATGATTTTTTTAATAATTATGAAATGTCTTGATCAAGTTGTTATTTTTTTGTTTTTAAATATTTTTTATAATATTTAAAAGAAAAGGGTAAAATTGTCATTTTGTAATTAATAAAAATAAATAAATTTAATAGAATTTTGGATGTAATTTAACAGAAGGACTTGATTGAAAAATCAACATAACTTCAAGGACTAAAATTGGTAAATTTATAGCTTAGGGTTATATGCGAAAAAAAAAAGTTAGAGTTGACGAGGTCTTAGCTGAAATGACCCTATACTTAACAATATTTTACAGTGTCCCTCCTGTTTGTTATTATGAGTATTTTATTTGTTGCTAACTTTTATGTAATAAAATTGTTGACTGACATGGCTGATGGAGGTTAGGGTTGTATATAAGTTGATGTTGAATGAAGAAATTTTGCGTCAAGGCTTGAATGTTTAGGAAGTTGTTCTAGCAGTCATGGTAATAGCCGTACATATAGAAATATGACATGGAAAAAAATACATATAATGCATAGGGGTATATTACGACATTTGAATAGGTGAATAATAATGTAAAATGTGAAATCACCAATTTTAGTATCCTAAGTCAGAATCTAGAAACATTTAATATTTTAACATATTTAATGAAAAATATGAAATCCGAATAAGTCTGCATCAATAAAGATTATCATAGTTTTATGGTTTAATAAATTATCACTATTTTAGTAGGTGTTTTTTTTTAGATATGTAGGTGATTAAGCTTTTGGGTAATTTTCACGAATGGTCCTTAACTATAGTATTGTATCTCAATTGTCCTCCAACTTTATCTTTTGCATAGAACTTCCCCAACTTTGTTTTTATACCCCTAAAGTTCTCGTGACCAGTTGCTGTCAGTTTTGTTGACTCCTCGCTGATGCAATGTCTTTATCTCTTCCATGTCATCAAACCAATAATAAAAAATGACACATGAAGGGGGCCACCATTCCCCTCCAAAGCTTGGCGAGGGGCAGCACCCCCTCTCTTTTGTTTTTAAATTTTTAATATATTTTTATAATATATATATATTTAAAAATGGATGATGTGTCAATTTTTTTTTACTTTTTTATGACATGGAAGAGAGAAATGCTTTGCATCAATGTTGAGTCAGTGAAATCCTGCAGCATCCGATCACGGGGATGTCAGGGATAAAAGTTGGAGGGTAGTTCAAATATAACCGCTGTTAGTTGGGGAACTATCCATGAAATTTACCCTTAAGGTTTTTGTGATTTTTATCTGCCCAATATATGTAGCACAATCAGAGTTATAGGCCTTACTTTTTAGTATGTGATCTTTAGTATTGTGGGCTTTAGCTCATTAGTTTAGTTTAGGCTTTTGGATTAATTTTCCTTTTCATTAAATTTTCTTTTATTAGGTTTCCATGTTATGATTATATGAGAGTTTGGGACTCTATATAAACCCATAAGTTTGTAGTATAAAGATGCTTGGACTAATAAAATTCTGATTTAGTTTATTTCTCTCTTAAGTGAATTATTTAGCTTAGGTTTAAGTGGATAATCTAGTTTAGGATTAGGATTAGATTATATCAATTGATATCAGAGCCAATCAATCATTTGATCATCGCATGATTGAGATCTTGCTGTCTTCACCAAACTCTAATTTTCCTCCATCACCCTCGACGATACAGTAATGTTCTACAGTAGCGTGCCCCAGTTCGTCCCCTCTTCGACAACACTGCTGCAACTTCATCGACAGCCTTGCTCGACACTTTCGAGGTTGCTTCCCTCACAGGCAGCAGATGTGCTGTCTGCTGCTGCTTGCTTGCCCTTGCGCCCCTCCCTGCTGCCATCAGGTGTGCTCCGACTCCCTTCTGCCGCTTTCACCTCCACGACGTCGTTGCTGCCCCTGCTACAACAAAAAATCTCCGTCACCTATAACAACAACAACGACTAGAATATCACCTTCTGGTAGCTGCTGCGTACACCATCGCAAGCCTTTCAAATGCCATCTCAACGCCTCCAGGTAGCTGCCGCATCATCGCCGAACAGCAACTCCCCGCTGTCGTGTACTCGCATCAAACACAAACTGTTGTCCCAGCCACCTGGAAGAAGACTTTGCTACTCTATGCTACAGACTCGCTTCTCCTGCTGCTGCTGCTGCTGCCCTGTAGTCCACCATTGCTGACCGCTGCTGCTGCCTGCCATTGCCTGCAACTCACAACCGCTCACTGGCATCCACAGGCACCCCAGCTTCTATCCTCGTGAAGTCCCTGCCGCCTCGCTTCAACAGGCCTCTTGACTACCACCATCATTAACAGCAGCATACTCTGTTTTTTGACATCTCACTGGCACTTCCATCTTTATCTACAAATCCTTGGCCCTTCTGATCGCCATCATCGCTCAACACCCCCACCTGTTGTCTTCATGGATTGTTGTCACCACAACAACAGACTGCCTGAAGACCTCTCCAATGATGCAAAAATGAAAAGACCATTAATGACATCGCTAAAACCTCCTCCCCACTGATATATTCTTTTCTTTATTTATTTCTTTTACTGTTGCATCGAAGCAAAAGAGAGAGAGAGCGAGACAATAGAAACAAAAGAAAGTAGCAACAAAAGAGAAAACCGAGTCTCGAGCTTGTTATAGTCGGTCCTAAAGGAACAAAAAAAAAGAAAAAAAGAGAAAAAAATTAGAAAGAAGAAGAGAAGAGAAAGAACGAGTAAAAAAAATAGAGAGAAAAAAGAGAGTTTTGCTTTAAAGAAAAGGAGAGACTAGTTCTTTTTTCTCTTTGAAAAGAAAATTGAAAACTTTCATTGCTATGTTGAGCAAGAGTCTTGGTACTTATAGTTATATTTGTTAATCCTACTCCAAGTCACAAGTCTTCGAGGATCTTAGTCACAATTGTGATCTTCTATGTAGTAAGTTCGAAATCATTGAACAACGTCAAGCTTATTTTTCGAGTTATAATTATGAACCTTACGCCATGCCACCCCCATCAAATTACAATGTTTTTGGGTTGTGCTATGTTCTACCTTTCTATGTCTATCCACCTCCTTATGGTTATAAACCTTACCACATCCCTTATTATTCGTTCTGGACTGCCTCCACAAAGTCCTCTACCCTGTCATCCACCACGTGATCAATCGCGACATACTCCACAATGTCCTTCTCAAGATACATATCATCAATGTGCGACTCCTCGAAGCTCATTTTTCAGAGGTTGCATCTTTGCCAAAGTTTGTTCGCCCTCCACCCTCAGTTGATCAATCCTCTCCGGTTGCTTCTTAGCAACCTGACATACCTGTATTACTACTTGAAGTTATTACTAGTTCGAAAATGATGGTTTTAGCATCCTCTGATATTAATCTTGACATTTGTATTCCTTTGAAAGTCGAGTCAAATCCTCTAGATGTTCTTCTTGTTGAGTTGATAGTTTCGGATCTCGTCGATGCTCCAATTGTTGAGTCGTCAATTATTCTCGCGAATATTGATTCTATGTTAAATTCCAATAATATTGACACACATCTTTCCATTGATCTTGTTATTTTTTTTTGAGCAAAGAAAGGACAACAACATATTATCGTTGTCGTCCGTATGTATTACCAAAAATTAGCTTTACAAGTGTGAGAGTTGAGTTCCGTATAGACAGATCCTTGAAGTCAAAAGTCTAAGAAAATAAGAAAATGACTAGTCAAAACCCCACTCGCTAATAAAAAAAGATGCATGATGTACAATATTCTCTATAGTCTATATTACATCTCTCGCCCCCAAAAATAGTGCGGTTACGTTGCAGCCATATTGCCCACGTCGTGGCCAGGCCCATAGCCCGAGATCGCCGCCACCCTGCGCTAGCATGCGTACCAAGTGATCTGAGCGAGTCCCAAAAAGATTCTACTCCAGAGCAGTCAATGCTTATGAATCCCAAACGATGCCATACCTCGACGGCTATAGGGCAGCCGAAGAAAAGGTGGAATAGGTCCTCCTTATATGATCCACACATAGCATATGTGGTGTCTGTTTGTGGCACCCATATAGTTCTGTAGACCTTGGTGGAAATCCTCCCGCGCTGCAGAAGCGAGGCAAAAATCCTGACTTTGAGTGGTGTGCGTGAACGCCAAATACGTGATGTGTCGACTCTGATGGTCTCATGTACGGTGCCCCTAGGAAGTAACTACTTGTAAACTTCCTTTGCCGACTAACCCCTTGAGGACCATATCCAGCCATCTGATCTGGATTCATCTGGATGAAATCTCGATATTCGCTCGAGGAGTCGAAGGATCTCCTCGAATCGTCTGTTGGAGAGGGTCGACCTAAAGAGTGACGCCCAAGAACCACCCCTAGTGATCTTGTTATTTCTCGTTCTCTAGTTTTTTCTTTAGAGGATGAGGAATCGAGGAGCACAACCCTTTATTCTAACATTGTTGATCACAAAGAAAGAATATTTGATGCGTCCAATGAGGAGAGTTATAATGTTTATCAATTGATTTTGAAATCCAAAGTTCTCCCATGGGCTTCATCATCAACGCATGTTCATCCATTGGATCAATCGTTCCCCTGCCACTGATGTTTGGATTAATGAAGTTGGCTTTCAACATCTTGATGATGTCCTATTGCACCTATATCGTCTTGCAATTCGTCGGAGTCAAGTTTTTCTCAATCAGAGAGAATTGATGTAGAACAATTATAGTTATGGGCCTTCTACCCTTTAGTTGTGATCTTTAGTATTGTGGGCTTTTAGCCCATTAGTTTAGTTTAGGCCTCTTGATTAGTTTTCCTTTTAATTAAATTTCCTTTTATTAGGTTTCCATGTTATGATTATATGGGAGTTTGGAACTCTATATAAACCCAATAAGACTGTAATAGAAACATGCTTGGATGAATAAAATTCTGATTTAGTTTATTTCTCTCTTAAGCGGATTATTTAATTTAGGTTTAATTGGATAATTTAATTTAGGGTTGGGATTAGATTACATCACAATAGTTTTGAGGTCTAGCCATCCTTTTTCTTTTTTAACTATTGCAATCATGTAGGTGTCGCGAAAACTAAAGGACAGTGTAGGGGAGGGGTTACAAAATGTCACTCCACCCGTTAAGTCAAGAAATGAACCTGATGTGCAACGCTCTCCTACATTGTTAAGTTGGATTGAAATCCTCTCAATCTAAGCTAAAACAATTCTTTAAGCCAAGTTAGATTAGTAAATAGGTCACTTATTTTTTAGGGTAGTAAATAACAAAACATACTATTTTTCTATCAGAAATTGAGGCTCCTTTGGCTTCATTGAGAAAAGTTTCAGAAGGAAATGTATTATAGATAGTTTTTTTGTTCAAATGGGAAAATTAGCTAAAACACACAAGTTAGTTTATTTCATTTTATCTTTAACTTAGTTTGTCTTTCCCAAACTATCATTTTTCGCAAACTCCTTAAACCAAGAAATAACCACATATTTCCTCTAAACCATCTCCATTTCTTTATTTCACCCAAAAATATGATGTTACACACAAGTTAGTTTATTTCATTTTATCTTTAACTTAGTTTGTCTTTCCCAAACTATCATTTTTCGCAAACTCCTTAAACCAAGAAATAACCACATATTTCCTCTAAACCATCTCCATTTCTTTATTTCACCCAAAAATATGATGTTACACACAAGTTAGTTTATTTCATTTTATCTTTAACTTAGTTTGTCTTTCCCAAACTATCATTTTTCGCAAACTCCTTAAACCAAGAAATAACCACATATTTCCTCTAAACCATCTCCATTTCTTTATTTCACCCAAAAATATGATGTTACCTGCTTTTTTGTTAGTTTTTACTTTTCTCATTTATCAAATTATTCTTTTAAAAGTAAAGAAAAAACTAGGTAAAGTGTATATTTGAGATTTTTTGTATTGTTATTTTTTTTGAGGCAAGGAAGGACTACTACAAATTATAGCAGTTGTCCGTTTGTATTAGAAGACGAAATGTACAAGTGTGTATCAGGCCCCTCCAAAGTCGGAGCCATAAAAAACCAAAAGGATGATTAGCCAAAACCCCACTCTCGTATAAAAAAAGATGCATGGTGTACAATATTATCAACGTAACATCTTTCTCCCCCAAAGATGGTGCAATTCCATTGCAACCAAATCGCCCACATGGCGGCTAGACCACATGCCCACGGTCGTCGCCAACCTGTGTCTGCTCGTGTACCGAGTGCCCTGAGTGAGTCCCAGAGAGCGGCTGCTTCCAGTGCAGTCAATATTTGTGAGTTCCAAACGATGCCACGTCTCAAACGCAATGGGGCAGGTAAAAAAGAGATGATCAATGTCCTCCTCCTCCAGGCTACATAACGCGCATCTGGCGTCTGCCTCTGGCGCCCATCTGGCCCTGTAAACTCTGGTAAGGAGCCTCCCACGTCGCAAAAGGCAGGCGAAAATCCTGACTTTAAGCGTGTGTGTGTGCGCCAAATGCGTGTAGTATCCACACTGACATCCACTGGTGTTGTGCCTCTCGGAAGCAGTCGATTTGTAAACCCCTCTTGCCGAGTAACCGCTAGAGATCCATACCCAACTGTCCACTCTAGAAAAGTCTAGGTGGAGCCTCGGGATCCGATCGAAGAGTCTAAGAAGCTCCTCAAAATAGTGGTCCGACAGCGCTGACCTGAAGAGTGGCGCCCACGAGCTGCCCCCAGGATCGCCATGCGCCGACCAAAAATCTGCCACTGTCCTTGACGGATCTGCCGAAAGTGCGTGAAATCTGGGAAATGTCGCTGCAAGAGTTTCTCCCGACGTCCACTCATGGTTTTAGAAAGAGAAGCCGACGCCAGAACCTAGTGAGACGCAGAAGAGCTGTCGCACTTTGGGGGTGGCCAAGATGGTGGCCACTCCCCGCCAAAAAGCTGATGATCCGCGGAGAAGGTTTGACCTTGAGTCCCATGAAAGGTCTCTCCCGTATGCTGCAAAGAAAACCTCACTCCATAGGTCCGTCCCTGGTCCCATAATTCGTAAAACCCAACGTTTATTCTTTTGGATATTTAAGTGTGTACTAAATATAGTTTGATAAATAAGGAGGTTGGGGTTAAAAGGAGGTAAGGTGATATTTCCTCAGCTTTGGGGGAAGTTTGAGAACACTTAATAGTTCCAATGAGGTAAGTGAAAATTACCCTTTATTTCATGTTGTGATTCGTGAGTGGGGAAGTTGAGAAGAGAAATGAACTTGTTTTAGTATTGGAAGGAATTCAGTTTCCCAGTTTTAATTTTCTCTTTCAATTACTCTATAAGTACTTTTTTTATTGATTAAATTCTTTGATATCGCAAACGATGAAATTAGGAAGTTCTCTTTTCTATAAATCATGTTCATCCAAACAAATATACCCTGACGACTATTTATGATTTTTTTTAGTTAAGCTTTGTTCATGTATCCACGACCAGGTTATTTTGTTTATAGAAATTTTTTTATAGTCAAACTAGTTCCTTTTTCTTGCATAACCAATTAGATCTAGGATAATCATAATCAAATGGCTAGAGTAATAGCTTGTCACTCTTGTTTGCTTGTTTGGTACATGATAGTCATAATTTATAAATTCAATCTTTTAGGACTAAATGCTGGTTCTGGAGATAATATTTAGAAGACGAATGAAAATCCTGCAGAAACAAATAATTCTGTAGATTCTGTGGTTATGAAACAAGCTTTATCATAAATGCAAGTCTCAAAGAGAGCATATGGATCACATAAGCAATACGAATACAAGGGAACCATAACATAAATGATTATGCACACCATATGCGGCTGCATTTGACCGTATATGATGGCTGCATTGTGTTGCTATGTTTAGTGGCACCATCCATTTTATTTGTGTGCATTTGCAGTCTATGAAACTATCATTTAAATCATATTGTTCATTACTTTTGGTGATCAATAAATCTCTAGTTTTTTTCGGAATATCACTTTGTTTTTTGTCAGTCTTATTTTGATTATGTTCATATAATGATTTACTGTTTCTTTTTCTATAAATAGAACTTTTATTTTGTGTAGCTTCTAGGAAGAAGCAGTGGTTTCCAGGTAGCATCAACTCATAGACCATGCACCAAAGGGCTTTGGATGTGGAGTGCGCCCTTAAACCAAACTGCTCTAGATGGAACTGAATACAATCTTCTACTGCTTGACACTGAAGGCATTGATGCATATGACCAAACGGTTAGAATTGATCTGTCTTCTTTTATTTGTGATATATCATATAGAAATTTGAGTTTTATAAACTCTACATTCCAGAGTGTTGTTCTAAATATATCTTCAACTCTAGCCAATATCAAACTCTTTCCAACACTGGTCTCTTCAGTTCTTCATATGCATCCTTCTGCTCTCTAAATTGAGTGCTCTTCGCACTAAGCATGCCATTCCACCTCTACATTGGGAACCAAATTCATTACATTGCGAATAAACCTACATGACATCAGGTTTCTATTAGTACCTTGTTTTGTACTATTCTCTCAATAAGGTTTATGATCCAAATTCCTTGGCAGAAGTCCTTGGAGTTCGAACTCCTTTTAATATATTTCAATTGGGGTCCCTAATCTTTGTACGAAAGAACTTTTTTTTCTCCAAAAAAATTGCAGGAGAAAATTATATCAGCAATTTCAGGGGATAGAGCATTTATAGTTATTCTGCCTCCTTAAAGAGGTGCTTCCCAAGATTTGTACATTGTTTCATGGGGTTTCTAGCCATTTACCACTAGGCCAGTGGTTATATGGAAGAAAATTTTGGTATAGGTATACATCTCAAGTATTCTTAAGTGAGAATACTTGTCTTCGAGTGCAACTATCACATATTCAAATCATAGATTTAACGTTTATATTTTCATAGTTTTTTTATAAATATTTCCTCTTTAGTCTTTAAATGCTTTACCATGTTGTATCAGTTTTCTAGCTTATGTTTTAGAGTACATTGCTTTGGGCTGGTTGACCGAATTTGGTTCCTTCAACATGTTGTCACCATGATTTTACCTTGTATGGTTCATCCTCAGATTGGTGGCCGTCTTATGACAGATAAGAGGTGGATGGTTCAGTTCCAAACAATGGATGCAAAAGGTTCCAGCAACCATGGGTTGATATTTGTTGGACTTCCTAACACATTCTATTAGTTGTTACTGACCCGAATTGATTCTGACATTCTATGCCTTCTACCGTAATCAACCTGTTGTCATTTGATCTTATTATTTCCCTTCATCTTGAACTCTATCATTATGTCTTTATTTCCTGGGAACACACATGGTTTTACTAGCATGCTGGGGACACTTTTGGCTTCACAGCAGCAAAACATGTTTCCTCCTTTTTTTCTTTCTTTTTCTTGTTTTGATTGTAGTTGTCATTTGTCTTTGGTGTGAATAATCTTTGCATCTTGATATGATTATCTTGAGAATAATGATTTACCTGTTCATGCAAAAAAAAACAAGATTGTTAAAATAATGAACATTTTCTAATTATTTTAATTAGATCACCAAGAACATGACTTAATTTGGTAGCTAGGAGAATCAAGAACCATTACTTGGTCGCTTCTCAACTACTTATGTGACGCAGTGGGTTGCGGAAGATGGGTGTAGGCGGACGATGATGGGCGACCATGGTGATGAGGCGAGGCGAACGACGAACAAATAATCCTGAAATCCACCGTGAACCTTGGAATCCACCAATGATGTCGATCTGCAAGTCGTCTGCTTCAATTGGACAAGAAAAATAATTGCTCTGGAATCCACCAGAGTTCTTCGGAATCCATCGAAGGCATCGTGAATCCACACGATAAAAGAACACGAAGTTCAATTGGAGAAAATATTCGTAGTCTGATTTTATTCATATCGAAAGAATTCTTATATAGAGCTTTACAGATAGACTTTGACCCTAACAGAAAGATCTAAAAGAACTAACAAATACTCCTAAGATAACAAAAAGGAAAACAAGATAATAACAATACTAACTAATAAAATATTTTAAACTAATAATATCTTGTGCTACATCATTATGTTACAATGTCTTTTGTCTCTGTTATATGCTACCATGATTTGTTCCTTCTTGGTTGCGGTGTAATAGTTGTATTTCTTATCCAATGGTTGGTCATGCTTGAATTCTTTTGACGTTAGACTTTGTTTTTATTACATCTTTTGTTTTCTTTTTCCCTTTTTTCTTGAGGGGGGTAATGGATGACTATTCAAAGTTTAGTTATCCATATTACTAATTCTTTTTCCTCTTACCTGAGGAATATACAAGATTCATTCTAAGAATCAGATAGTTATGATAAATGTTGACCTCAAAAAGAGGCATACTTCAAAGTAAGAGAAAGATGCTAAAACTACAGAGTAAATGTTGATCTAGAAACTTCAATACTTATGCAACTTCTGTTTCATCATTATCTTTGCACCCTTATCAGCTATTTTAGGTACTATTTCAAATTTGCAATGCTGAAAAAACCGAAGCAATATGTTCTGCCACCAAATTTGATGAAGCCTTGCTGTAATTGGAGAATTGATATTCAATTGGAAATTATAGACTTAGAGTGATTAGCATAATCGGAGTTTGAACTACAAGCATTGGTATGAAATCACATATATTCAAGAAATAGGTTGAACAGATAAAGATGGAAAAAATAGTGGAAAATACATTTGTCGTCCTTCATTGGTAGATAAACTTGCCACTTCTATTTTAGATCTTCATCTTTTGCCTTTTCTTTTGCTTTCCTTTCTAGGAAGTCTTTTTGCAAGTATTTAATGTTTTATGCATGTAATTAGTTTCTTACTTAAATTATTAAGACAAAATTCATGCTAAAAGTTTACATGACATGTTTTTTTTAAGAGAGAAAGGATGGCTTTGTAGCTGTCATCCATTTGGAGTTGTATTAAAGCAAAGGACATTTACAATTGTGTATGACGTAACTACGCAGTGCGTGAGTTCCCCAAAACAAAACAAAAAACTGTCCTAAAATGAAACAGAAACTATCCAAAACCCCATTCTCTAACCAAAAACAAAGCATGGTGAGTAATATTTTCAATGTAACAACGCTCCCCCCCAAAAATCGTTCGGTTGCGCTGCAACCAAATCGCCCATGTGGTAGCTAGAGATGTTGCCCACAGTCGCCGCCAGTCCAATCTGTCATGAGTCCCAAGTGCCCATAATGAGTCCCAAAACTTGTCTGCCCTTGAACAGTCGGTGCGGGCCAGTCCCAAGCGATGCCATATGTCTGTGGAGATAGGGCATGTGAAGAAGAGGTGGTCTATATCCTCCTTTGAGAGCCCACAAAGCGCACATGAAGAGTCAGCCTGTGGAGCCCATATGGCTCTATAAACTCTGGTGAGAAGCCTACCCCGTCTCAAAAGCCAAGTGAAAATCTTGACCTTGAGCGAAATGCGCAGACGCCATGTGCGTAGGCAATCAACTCTGATAGTATCCGGTATTGCTCCTCCTAGAAGCAGCTGACAGTAAACCTGATTAACCGAGTAATGACCTACCAGCCACACCCGGCTATCTGCTCTGGAGCTGTCCGGACGATGCCCCGAGATCCGATCGAGGAGGCCTAGTAGGTCCTCAAACCGCTGCTCCGACAATCCACCTCTGAACATGTTACTTTGTCATCCATATATTATACCTTAAGGCCCAGCCAAGAAAATTTACTTTTTCCTCAAAAGAGAAAAGAAAAGAAAAGAAAAACAATTGACTTTATTGAACTACACACTTGTATATTCGTTCCTTAAAACGCTAAAGATTTCCTAGATATAATAGTGTACTGCTTTTTTTATATGTGAACATTTTTTTTAATAGTGTGCTTCGAGGAAACGTAAGTAACACGCGAATGCCAGGTCGTTACCCGTAAGTAATGTGTTGTATGGCTCGAGTACAGTGATAAGAGAGCAAGAGCCGCTGCATCCTCGCCTGAATGCAGTGTTAAATGAGCAAAGGCTACCGCACTCTAATGGAAGGAGGCGACTGAAGAAGCTAGTCCATGAGAGTAAGATCAGATTAGGCTCTTGGAATATTGGGACGCTAAATGGAAAGCGTTTTGAGGTGGCACAAGTAATGAGTAAGCGTAAGATTAATATATTGTGCTTACAAGAAACTAGGTGGGCAGGAGAGGGAAGTAAAGAGATCAA